>JARHVA010005965.1:0-215000 GCA_037957365.1 Torreya grandis | reverse complement strand
TTTCATAGATCTAAGAATTGAGTAATTTTTAAAATTTTATTGCTATCAAGGACACTCAGATTACTGATTTACAAAATGCCAATGTTGATAAAGATAATATAATTAATAATATGAAAGTATTTATGATAAAAATACAATGATTTCCAAACATACTAATAGATTAATAGAGCTAACCACTTATAATTCTAAGTTACAAGCCTCTATTCAAGCCATGCAAAGGGAAACATGAGATATTGCACTTCAAACAAAGGGTCCAACAAGAGTTGTTCCCTCTTTCCCTATTCCATTACATGAAATAAACTCTAATTAACATATCACCCAGAATAAAATTCAAAAATTAAAGGATGAAAATGTCAAACTTAAGGAGGAATCTCATAAGCAATTGACATAATCCCAATTACAATTGTAGAAAGCATAGGCTTTTATCCATCACATTTGTGCTATTTCTAAGAAACTATTAACATGTAGGCAAACTTTATTAGTTTATGTTCATTTATTACATGAGTAGTTTTATAAATGTTAGATTTAGTTAATTTCCCTTATTTTTTCACATATCATTGAAGATGAGCATGTATTTATGGACATTTTTCTAAAGAGCACTACAGAAAGGTAGGATGCCATTTGTGAGTTCTATACTTTCAATTTATTTTGAGGATATAAATGTAGTTTTTTTATAAATTTATTTATTGTAAAGACACAATTAAATGTATTTCTCTCCACTCTAAGGAACCAAATGGCATGGAAATAGGCCAATAATAGATTTCTAGAATTACAAAGCACTACTAGGTTATGCATGAGACCACAATTTACAAAAGCAAATAAATTTATTTCTTCTTTTCAACCACTGTATCAGTTGCATATGAAGAAAAATTATCATGATCTATTGAGATCTAATATTACTACTTTTAAATTTTTTACTTAACCATCATCATACCAACGGTTTCAATGCAAGTCTTGTTAGGTGGAAGACATTACTGTTGAGTTGAAGCACAAAGAATTCCTTATCCCCACCAATATTAAATGGAGTCTAACAAGATCCAAAGCAATTTTATAGATAATTATTTGGTGCTTAGAGTAAATAGGTTTAGATGTCTTTATTTGAATTAGGTTTAGGTTTCCAATCATTTTGTGTGCTCTATCTCCATGGTGGTGTTGGAATTCTCATGAAAAATTTGAATTTTAAGCCTAGGTGCATATAGTTGTTAGAGATATGGATTTTTGCCAAGGGGCCACCATGATTGGGGCCATAATTTTGAATTTTATGATCTAAGTCAGAGGTTTGAATCAGGAAACTTAGATTAAGGATCAGTCATCCCACTTCTTTATGAGAGGACTTGAAAAAGGTAAAGTATGGGGGAGAAATGATGAGCATTTCATATAGCTAATCATAGGTATATAAACTATCCCTAAAGTGTTAAATTTGGTTACATATTGCACTATATTTAATAGTTAACATCTGATTTAAGTAGGATATGAATGCAATTTATTTATTATTTGTATGCAATTTATTGTTGATTCTTTGCCTTATTAATGTGTCTAGCTTAGACGAACAATGCAATTTTGAGTACAATAATGCATCCCATGGATGGGGTAATTTTGAGTAGAGTAACACATCCTAAGGATGGGGTAATTTTGAGTACAATAAAACATTAAAATTATGGGATAATTTTGAGAAGGCAACACACAATTTTTACAACTTTTTTGAGTATAATTTGAGGATTCAACAAGTGAGCTCTGATGATTGAACATTCTGAAGACACTCCAAAGATGCTATGGAATAACTCCAAATATGCTCTAGGTGTACTCCAAAGACATACATAAGATGCTCTAAATAAGTCTATGAATGCTCTAAATATATGTATAAGGTGATTAGAAGACCTGTATCAGATGATCTGAAGATATCTAGGTGTGCTCTGAAGACTACAAAAATTATGTGTAATACATGTTGTTGAGAGAAGTTAGGAACATTTTACTACAAATATTTTGTTTGAAAAAAAATAAAAAATTGATTAGATGTAAATGATAGTTGGAAACCAAAAAAAAGGATCAGCCATACAAATTTTCATCCCCCTACTATTTCCCACCCCTCAAAAACTTCTCCCTAAATAATAGTTTCTCCTATATAATAGGTGCAAATATTTTGTAAGCAATTTTTAAATATAAAATGATGCATGGGACCCCTATACCCAATAATATCAAAGCATGAGGTAACATTTTGCCATCCCAAATAATAATTCTAGGTGTTATTCAATCATTCATTCATTAAAGTTTATGATGCGACATGAGGGAAAAGTTCACAACCCAAAAATGACTTTTCAACTTAGTCTAAAATGGAAAAAATTCAATTCAAATAACAATAACCTATGATAAGCCAATAAAAAATGTCTACTTTCCACTCACATTCACCTTTTGGGTCCCTATTGAATAAAAGTAAGCCCTAAACAATCATAATATTAACCATTTCATTATTTGCTTACAGTTAATAAAAATTGGGTCCCTATTGAATACAAGTAAGTGCTAAACAATCCTAATCTCCACCATTTCATTATCTCAGCTATTTCATTATTTTATTATAGTTAATAAAAAATTATTTTTTTCCCTCACATTCACCATTTGGGTCCCTATTAAATACAAGTGATAAAAAATCCTAATCTCTACCATTTCATAACAAAAATCTAGGTCTATCTGAATCTTAGCGATTTCATAACTTTAAGCAATAAATAATGAATAAAAGGTTCATGTCAAGCTAAACAAATTACATATTTTTAGATATAATAAAATAATACATTACATAGATTAAATACCTAAAAAGAAGCACTTGTAGAAATGATAGTGAAAAATGGGGTCAACACTTCCACCACTAATGCCACACTTGCAAAAATGATAGTGAAAAATGGGGTCAATGCTTCCATCACTAACACCATAGTTACCTAAAAGTCAACAAAAGAATGTTTGTCAGCCTTCAAAAGGGAGAGATAAAATAATGGAAAGAAAAAAATATAAACTTAACCCTAATTTCAAAGCATGCAGGAATTTTTAATTCTATATTAATTTAAAAGTTTATATAAAAATTTGTAACATATAAAATTATTTTAAAAAAACATTTATATATATATATATAAACATATTAAATAATGTACATTATTTTATACAAATATTTAAAGATTTAAACATAAATAAAAATAAATAATAAACTCAGATAGTTTTTGAAAATAAAAATATTTACAAATTTTTATTGTTTATTATAATTATTCTAATTAAAAAAGTTTATTCATATTTGTTCATTAAATTACATGATTAAATTTTTTAATAGAGATTGGACTCCTTAATTTTTATCCCCCATATAATACCTTTGAGATAATTTAATTCACCAATTTCCTGTGAGAGTGAGTTACCTTTCTTGAATTAACAAACTAATATTTGGAGACAAATTCAACCCCAAAATGGTAACTAAAATAAGTGATGCAAAATATTACCTAGTAACTCAAAGACCTAGAATTGGGAAAGGATTTTGTGAAGTTATCTAAATTATGGTTATGTGAGGGCATAAGCAGTCTACACCACACCAATCTATAAACATTAAATTTTCATTCATGATAACAAACCGTGTGATATCTCAATGCAGAGTTAGGGTTAAACATTTTGGCCAACAACACATTGAGTACTTAAAATTTGAATCCCAATATTGGGGTCAAAAAATACGTGGCCAAATCATATCCATGTAAAATCAATTAAATTTAAAAAAAAAACTTAGTAATCCAAAAAAATTTACTCCTTTTGAAAAAAAATATTTTAATATAAGTATCACAAAAACTTCATTTATCAAAATTATATAAATTATATTATTGATGGAACACAAGATTTAATTGTATCTCTTAAGAATACTTTCAAGGGAATTTTGACCATTAACTGGTACATTCCAAGATGTATGCATATTAAAATTTGATCAGTCTATTTAATGTCACTAATATTATTATTAGTCAACACTAATTCCACTTATCTAATTTATCCCCTTTCATCCCACTAGTTTATCACCCATTTGTAATTATTTATCTAAATTCCTCCTTCATTATTTTATATCTACTAACCTTATCCATCCCCACAAATCAATTAATTAATATCTTGAATTCTTATTTTCTTATGCTAATACATAATTATCTATTATAATGGAATTTTAAATTCCCATGGCCCACCTACCCACCTACACTAGCCTATTCCTAGGCTCTCGACACCCCTAGTTCCTAATCAACCACCTAATACCTATCAAACCCCCTACCTAATCCTAATTAGTCCCTAAGAGGATTATATAATTATTAAATTCTAGATTCCTCTCTATTCTCACCCCTCCTCTCTAGAAGCCTCTAAATCTAGAGGCTTCCAAGAATAATCCCCAACCCATATATTATAATTTATATACTAGAGTTGAATCTTTTGATAGATGTATTTAGATCTTAAGATTTATATTTGAGACAAAAACTTGTCAATATAGGTAAAGGAACCAAGTTGGAGCTTTTTCATAATCCTCATTAAAAATGATTAAAACATTGAAGGAAAAAATTCTCTCATTAATTCAAAATATGTATTACATAAGCCTCTTGCATTAGAGATATCATTTCATCCCTTGCCACCACACTATGTGGCACTAAATTTTTTGAATTATGAGAAAAAACTAGATAACCCTAAGAATGATCGAAAAATGAAAGTATTTACATTAAACAAGCTAATAAATTTTGGGGCCACTACATCAGCCTCATCCAATACATGAAAATTTAAGATCAAGCCATCTTACAATGTTATTAATCTAAATGAACCAAAATGTGATATCAATCAAATAGTGAACATGATGGTGCTACAAATAGCTATATTATAACATGCATATTGCAAAAAATACTAGATTCATAAAGCCTTTGGTGCTTCTTATTACAAAGTTGGTTGAGTGTCAACTCATATCAGACTCTCCCTACACTTGTAAGTAACCCCTGAGCATATTTGGTCAATCCTTGACTTATATGAGTCCTAAAAAATTACACATGATGGGACTCCTACCATGGTTTTTGGATCACATCTAGGGGATCATAAGAATTATAAAATGTTTAATAATCCACTACAAGACCATAGTATAATGAAAATTATATAAGTTCAAATATGGAAATAGAAGTAAAATTATCATCATGGAAGTTACTTTGGAACCAATGGTAATGATTTAAAAATAATTATGAGGTTATTTAATGCATAATAATTGGAGTTTCATCCACATTTTTTTAAAGATGTAACATTATTAATTATTAAGAGAAATTGAAGTGGTGGTGGTATAATATTAGGTATACACATTAGATTAGATGGTATATTTTGAACATATATGTCCACTTAAAATTTCTATCATATTTCTAAAACCAAAATTCATCTTGGTCACTTCTAATTTTTTTATCACCATTGTAACAAAATTAATTTCTCCATTCAATGTAATCACCAAGACAAAACCTAATCACCCATAGTTGTGATCTTTATCCAACGAATATAGATGCCTCCTGATCAAAACCAAGGGAGTTGTAATTTTGAAGTAGAGATAATGTGTTAATAATTTAAAAATAATATAAGGCTCTTACATAATATTAGTGGAGTTTCATCCATATTTTTTGAAGATGTAACATAGTCAAATTTTCTAATAGGGATTTAACTCCTTAATTTTTAGCCTCCCTAAGAATACCTTTGAGATAATTTAATTTACCAATTCAAATACCTATGAGGGTGAGTCACCTTTCTTGAACTTACAAACTAATATTTGGAGATAAATTCAACCCCAAAATGGTAATTAAAATAAGTGACACAAAATCATACCTAGTAACTCAAAGACCTCTTAGAAAAGGATTTTGTGTGCTTATCTAAATTATGGTTATGTGAGGGCATAACTAGTAGTCTACCTCATAACACTTAATATATATAGTATTTCTATATATATAATTTTAATTTATAGATTGTATCTAAATGAAGATTTGTATAATTTAGAGAATTTCATTCCAATAAAATAGCAATAGACTCATTGAAAGAAATTACACTTGATGGGTCTCTTACCATGGGTTTTGGATCATGTCCAGAAGATCATTAGAATTAAAAAATGTTCAATGATATGCTACAAGACCATATTACAATGAAAAATATAAAATTTGAAATATGAAAATAGAAGTAAAATTATCATCATGGAACTTTGGAACTGACGGTAATGATTTAGATATAATTATTAGGATCTTGCATAATAAGTGGAGTTTCATCCACATTTTTTGAAGATGTACCATTATTAATTATTAAGAGAAATAAGTGGTGGTGGTATAATAGTAGGCATACACATTGTAATATATTGTCTCTTTCAAACACATATATCCACTTAAAATTTTTATCCCCCCAAGGAATAACTTTGAGATAATTTGATTCACCTATTCAAATACCTGTGAGGGTGAGTCACCTTTCTTGAACTTACAAACTAATATTTGGAGATGAATTCGACCCCAAAATAGTAAATAAAATAAGTGACACAAAATCATACCTAGTAATTGAAAGACCTCTTTGGAAAGGATTTTGTGTGCTTATCTAAATTAATAATGGTTATGTGAGGGAATAACTAACTCTACCTCAGAACACTTACTATATATAGAATTTTTATATATAGACTTTCCATTTATAAATTATATCTAAATGTAGAATTGTATAATTTAGGGAATTTAATTTCAATAATATAGATACAGGCTCCTCGTAACAAATTAAACTTGATGGGTATCCTACCATGGGTTTTGGATCACATCTAGAGGATCATCAGAATTAGAAAATGTTCAATAATCTGCTACAAGACCATAGTACAATAAAAATTGTAGAAGTTTAAATATGAAGATAAAAGTAAAATTATCATCATGGAATTTATTTTAGAACCAATGGTGATGATTTAGAAATAATTATTAGGCTCTTCAATGCATAATAAGTAGAGTTTCATCCACATTTTTTGAAGATGTAACATTATTAATGATTATGAGAAACTAAAGTGGTGGTGGTATAATAGTAGGCATACACATTGGAATAGATGGTGTCTTTAGAATATATATGTCCACTTAAAAATTTTATCATATTTCTATACCCAAAATTATTCTTGGTTACTTTTAATTTTTTAGCGCCATTGTAACAACATCAATTTCTCCAATGCAATCACCAAGATAAAACTTGATTACCCACAATTGTGCTTCTTATCCAGTGAATACAAATGCCTCCTAATCAAAACCAAGGGAGTTTCAATTTTGATGCAGAGATTATGCTAATGATTTAAAAATACTATAAGGATCTTGCATAATATTATTGGAGTTTCATCCACATTTTTTGAAGATGTAACATAAGAAAATTATCTAATAAGGATTTGACTCCTTAATTTTTAGTCCCCTTAGGAATACTTTTGAGATAATTTAATTCACCAATTCAAATAACTGTGAGGATAAGTCACCTTTCTTGAACTTAAAAACTAATATTTGGAGATGAATTCAACCCCAAAATGGTAATTAAAATAAGTGACATAAAATCATACCTAGTAACTCAAAGACCTCTTAGGAAAGGATTTTGTGTGCTTGTCTAAGTTATGGTTATGTGAGGACATAACTAGTAGTCTACCTTAGAACACTTACTATATATATATATATATATATATATATATATATATATATATATATATATATATATATATATACTTTTCATTTATAGATTGTATCTAAATGTAGATTTGTATAATTTAAGGAATTTCATTCTAATAAAATAACAATGAAATTGTCGCAACAAATTATACTTGATGGGTCTCCTACCATGGGTTTTGGATCACATCTATGGGATCATAAGAATTAGAAAATGTTTAATAATCTGCTACAAGACCATATTAAAATGAAAATTATAGAAGTTAAAATATGGAAATAGAAGTAAAATTATCATCATGGAACTTTAGAGCTGAAGGTAATGATTTAGAAATAATTATTAGGCGCTTCAATGCATAATAAGTGGAGTTTCATCCACCTTTTTTTGAATATGTAACATTATCAATTATTAGGAGAAACAAGTGGTGGTGGTATAATAGTAGGCATACACATTGGAATAGAGGGTGTCTTTCGAACATATATATTCACTTCAAATTTTTATCATATTTCTAAACTCAAAATTCTTCATGGTCGCTTCTAATTTTTTAGTGCCATTGTAACAAAAACAATTTCTTCATTAAAATCACCAAGATAAAACTTGATCACTCATAACTATGGTACTCTTTATCAAGTGAATACAGATGCCTCCTGATTGAAACTGAGGGAGTTGCAATTTTGATGTAGTGATTATGTTAAGGGGCTATCTCTTTACATGAAGAATGCAAGCCATCATCGACTAAAGCATTGAATGGTGATTTAGATCTCGATAAGTTTGCAGCCATAATTATTTTTAAAATGAACTTATTTTGACAAAAATGTCATGGGTTTGGAGTAACCAGTTGGTTTAATTGTTGATTTACACTCTTTCGCTTCACATAAACCCCTTTACTGCCCCCACCCCCAAATAAATATAATTGACATATTATAATATATATCATAATATTTTTATATATTAAAATAATTAATTATATATTAATATTATATATAAATTATATATATTTTAAAATATGTTTTAATATTAATCAATATTATTATATCATATAATATATATGTTAATATAGGTTAAAAATCAATATTATATATTTCAGTATAATATATTTCAATACATTCTATATATTGTTAATAGTACATAAATAATATTAAATTTTAAATAAAATTAAATGAATTTTTATGTCTTTAACATACTGTATAATGCCATGTAACATGAAAATGGGCTTTAACATTATAGGGTTAAAAATGCAATCACCCATATGGATTTAAAACTTTGTGGTGCTTCACCATGTGCACAAAAGATTACTTCAAAGAAAAAATCTATTGAATATTAATAATTTTTGGTAGGAAATGGGTATTAAATTAAAATAATCATGTATTAGCAAGGTTAAATCATGTATCCCTTCTCCATCACAAAAGGTGCATTTTTTTTAATAGAAGTAAATGATCCATCTGTTATTATCAATTGGATATATAGTGAAGTAATTTGAAAATCATCATTTATAGGTCCAAATCACATAAATGTAAAATAAATTGAATTTAAATAGGAAACTGTAAGCCAAGAAACTTTACTCTTGAAAAAAATATTTTAATACAAGAATCACAAAAAAATAATTTATCAAGATTATAAAAATTATAATATATCTATATATTGTTAATAGTATGAAAATAATATTAAATTTTTAACAAAATTAAATGAATTTTTATGCCTTTAACATATTGTATAATTTCACATAACATCATAATATGGGTAAATGCGATCACATGTATAGATTGAAAACTCTGTGATGCTTCACCATGTGTGCAACAGATGAGTTAGATTACTTCAAAGAGCAAATCTATCAAACATTATTATTTTTGGGAGGAATTAAATTAAAAGATACAATCACATATCATGAAGTTGAAATCATATCACAAGCATTAAATTTGATGTTACAGATGACACTTGGCATGTGACAATTGGTAGTAAAGCAGATGGGTAATCAATTAATTTCAACTAATGTGAAATATTAATTTTTAGTAGCCATTTGAAATTGGTTATAAAAAGTCTACAAAATTTTAGATTACATACAAATTACATAAAGGAGTAAAGTTTTTTATACTTAGTTACAAAATGACCATCAAATTTTAGTTAACCATCAAGTCTTTTGAGCTACAATTTAAATTAGTGATACACAATTCTTCTGTTTAACATATTCAAATTAAGATAAAGTGTCAATGAATATCTATCCTGATGAGATTATTTATCCACTCAAATCCTTTAGTTTATTTCTCTAGTTTATAATACCAAAATGATAATTTTATTACTAACTTCAATTTTGAAGTCTGACTGTGAGATGTGTTTCTTGGTGTTTTTTATTGTAGGTGCCACAAAGTGAGCTAGAGATGTGTTCATCAATTTCCATGGATAAGAATGGTTGGAATTTTTGACTTGTGTATACTATGGACTTATTCACAATGTTTTTTTAATGCATATCTACTAAGATGTATGTATTCAATGCACCTATTTACAAAAGTAGGAATACAAATAAATGGTAACCAACCATTGTAATAGACTAGGACTAGTTATAGTTAGTAAACTTAGTCATTCTACAACCTTGGCATGTGCACCTCATGGATGTGATTGGATGTTTTGTATGTGCCCTTACAACTTTCTATATTTTTTTCTCCATCTACAAGGATGTAATCTTCTATATTATTTGGAGTGGAAAATTATCTCTATTTTATTTTTCTTTTCTTTTACTTTTATAGTTTTGGTCTTTACTCACATAATAGATTGTAGTTCATAATTTATGCTCTTTTATGATCTATGATACTTCAGGATCTAATCTATTTTATGCAATTATAGGTTAATGTTTCAAATCTCACGCATCACCTTAAATTAGGTTTACTTTCCATGTTATTTGTTTTCCTTTCTTCTATCCCTTTTTACCCTCAAAATTGAATGAAGAGTTAGCTTCTAAAATATCAGAGGTTATTTTATAGACCGTATTTGGTCCCAAATCTTTAAATATTCCCATAAAGGCTATTTAACTTGAAGCAAGCTATATTTTTTGTAATATAATGTTAGAAACTCTTTATTTCATATAATATGAATTCACAGTTTCCAACTGCAGTTTTGTATCTAATCATATTTATTTGTTTACTTTCAAATAACTTTTTTAAAAGTAAAATACTCATAATTTTTTTGAGTAACGTATATTGTACAAATTTTTTAATAATGTAAGAATTCAAATTAGGTAAAATAATCCTACAATTTTTTAGTAGCATGCCCTAAAAACTAATCAACAATCTCACAGCATGGGACCCCTACCTTAATGTAAGTGAATTTTATTAAATGGTAACATGTGAAATTTATATATGGGAATATTAACATAGAGAGATATGTAATTCTTATAATATGATAATGTCAAATTTTTAGCAATTAGTTTGAGAGATAAAAAAGAAAAAAATAAAAAAATTCTCATTATTAAGTAATCTAAAAACCAATGTGCCACTTCTAATGTAATTCAAATATTTTGAATCCACTACTACCACCATTCATTTATGAGAAAGAATTTTTGGCACTAATGGTGGATGGTTATGATGTCCCACCTTCCAAAAATAATGAGGTTCATTTATATTTTATGAAGAAAATTTAATGCAATTTTAATAGCTTGAATGAAATTCTTTATTACTTTTATTATTAAGAGTTTTTAGAGACAATAAAAAGTCTTTAGATGGGATAGGTTGGGTGGATATCATGTGCCTAATCAACTTGTGAGAATCTATATCAAATAACCACTTAAGCCTGAGATAATCCCCTCTACAGTTAAAGATGTTGTAGAGATTGATAATTTACATGTACTTAACACACTTACTAACACCCTCATGTAACATACAAGCCAATTTTCCTATAGTGATGCTTATGTGAGTGGACATGGAGATGGTCAACCTAACACTGCTACTTGACCACACTAATGTAGATCTTGTGGGGCTCTATGCATTGAAACTTAAATTAGATGAGGAGAAGGATTTGATGTGAACCAATTATGGTGGTGTTTCTAATTAGATTTGTTGTAAATCAAATATGGTGTTCTATGCTCTATACAATGGAATAAATGGTGTCTTTGTAACATATATATTCACTTCAATTTTTTATCTAATTTCTAATCCCAAAATTCCTCTTAGTCACTTTTAATTTTTTTAGTGCCATTGTAACAAAGCAATTTCTCTATTGTAATCACCAAGACAAAATGTGATCAACCATAGTTGAGCTCTTTATCCAACAAATATAGATACACCCTGATCGAAACTAAAGGACTTGTAGTTTTGATGTAGAGATTACATGTTAAGAGGCTCTCTCTTTACATGCAAAATACAAGCCATCATAGACTAAATCATTGCATGGCGATTCAGATCTTGATCAGTCTGCACCCATAATTATCTTTAAAGATGAGCTTGTTTAATATTCTAACATTATCAAGGGTTTGGAATTACTAGGTTTAACTATCAATTATAATTTTACACTCTTTCACTTTACATAACCCCTCTCACCAATACATATATACATACATTATATGTCATGATATGTGTGTGTGCATGTGAATGTGTGTGTGTGGGTGTGTATATATATTAAATTGAGCAATATTATATATTTTATATTAAATGTATTATACTAAAATATATAATAATTTGATTTATAAACTATATTAACATATTATATATTATATAATAATAATATTAAAATATATTATATAATATATAATATTGTAATATTATATTACATTATATATATTTTTAATATATATTTTAAATAAAAATTATACATTTTAATATAATATATATAAATATCATTTTAATATATTAAATATATCACTCACCTTCAATTCAACTTGACTACTCCTGAGGTGAATTTATATTCATAAATAGGTGGGAGTCCCCAATGAATATGAAATTCAAATTTACTTTGCAAAATAGGATCCATATAATTTTCACACATTTTAAGAGGAACAAAAACCATCATACATGTCTGACCATATATATTCCTATTCCTACATATTCTTAGCTTTTTTTAACATACACTGTAGAGTGTTGATAGATCAGAATAGAGCAAGTTGTAGAGTGTCCAAAGTGTTGACAATATTTGTTACTATAATATTTGTAAATCCTTATTTTTAGGTATTTAATCTTAATAGTGTTCAATATTTTTTTTACTCTATTTAAAACGTACAGTAATCCTTATTTTTAGGTATTTAATATTAATAGTGTTCAATATATTTTTTACTCTATCTAAAATGTGTGATTTATTTGTGTTGACTTGGCCCTTTTACTTATTATTTAGCACCTTAATATGTTATCAAATCGCTAAGATTTAGATAGTCTACTTGGATTATTGTAATATTCTTTTCCCTTCTAGAGTGTGCCTAGTTGTGATGTCAAAGAGCCTTCTGTTGAAGGAGTACATAAATGACTATTATTTGGGAAAACATCATTTTCAAATTGTAACACTAAAATTTTATAAAATAATACAATAAATATAATTTCAAATACTCTGCCTGTATATAATTTAATCATTTTTTTATAAAAAATAGTATAATTTTTAAGAATGTGTGTCAAGCTTAGGGAGGCCTTGGGTTGACTTTAGCAATAGTGAGTCCTGAGGTAAAGCCTATTTCAAAAGGAAAAGGGGTCAAAGGAGTCAATTGAGTGTATAAGACAAAAAATGGGTAGACTCCACTAGTTGTAATTCAATATGGGTAGAATCTTTGTTTGACTTAAATTCTATGGAAAATAGTTACACAATAATTACTTTTCACCTTTTTTGATCATCTTCATCATCTGGTGAAAAATAACCAATTACATAGATTTAGCCAATAAACCATGTAGTTTAAATGTCATTCCTTATAAATGCATGAACATGAATAGTTATTTAAAATTCATCTCAATTGTGCATAAAGTGGCGAGCCATTACAATCCAAACAAATGTTAGTCCCATCCATGATAATAGAAAACATAAGGTAATATAATAGGTAGTCTCCCACAGCTTTATACTATGACATTTACCAGAATAATTGACTATATACCCACCTATAATTAGGATTTGAATTTTGGAACTAGGTAAGTGAAATAGTCTAATTGAATAGCCAACTTATTATTTATGAATTTGTGTGTACTACAAGAGTAAATAAATATAGTCAACTTCTATTTATTGAGGAAACTAACCACCTTAATATTTGGAGGAGTATTGATACCTAAAAGTGCATGATAGGAAATAGTAGGTTGAGAATATTCAGATTCATCCTCAGGTCCTTCCAGATTATTGATGTGTTTTTGTGTCAAGGATGTAATGCAAATAATATAATAACATTTTTTAGATTATAGGGACAACAAGAATATAGTAGTGACACCTTGGGGCTTCACTTAGTTTTGCAAGAGAGATTATGTCGTTACAACTTACCACCTTCTAGAATACAAGCATACCCTACTATAGGGATAATAAGAATATGGTAGTGACACAATATACCTAAATTTGTTATGATGTAAATTGCTTTGTATTTTCCAATATAAGTTAAAACTCTTAAAAAAACAAATGGATAAACACAAAGAGTATTAATCTAAAGTGATTCATGTTAAAAAAGTTCAAAAGGAGGGAGTAAGGTAAGGTAGAAAAGAAAGTTCCCTTGTAAAAACAAAGACCAAAAAATCTCCTTTGATTTCTATTAGCAACATAGATAGCACCCAATTGAAATCAGACTTCTCAGATCTGATTCATATTTAGACATTAAAATTATCTAAGGCTATGGGATGCCTGTATCTAGACTAGACCTCTAGTTGTGAGGCTAGCTCCTCTGAATATGTGAATTTAAAATCAATTACTAAACCTATTAGATGTTGGGATAAAAAGAGTAAGGAATAAACTTAAATGATTCTTCAAACATAAAAATATCATATGCAATTTGAAAATATGTAAGACTTTATTGATTTAATGTCTTGACTATCAACATATTTTTTTATTCCATTAAGCAGTTGTAGGTGAAGATTTCATAGAATTAAATATTCAACTGAGTTTGGATCCTTGAGGTCTCCTCCAAAGTCTATAAATTAATGTGTATTATTACCAAATTAGCTTACAAAAATAAATTATTAGCCATCTAAAATCATTAGAATCAAAAATCATAAAACACACACAAGAGAACATTACAGACAAACTCTCAAATTTGTTGGCTCCTTGTATTAAGTCTAGTAACAACTATTTTCTAGTTAAAAATGAGGGAGAAACTATTGGAGGTTTTTCAATGATGTCTCCAAGGTGACAAAGGATATTGATGACGTATCATGTGTGCTATAATGATAACGACAAAGTGTGCTTTAATGAACCTCAATATTCCTGCATGGTTCTTTAGTGTTTGACTAAGAGAGGAATTTGATGGATGATATTGTTGGTATGTACATGTTCAAAAGACCCTATTGGGTGTCAAGGGTGCTTATAATGAGTATGGAAGTGAGTGGAGTTCATTTGGTTAATCGTTATTTTTATATAGAAATTTTGGTCTAGTGGTAAGAAATTTGAGTAGGCAGTTTGTTGATGTCAACATTACCATGTATGGATGAGTCTGGGGGAGTTTTTCATATAGTTGTGATCACATTAGTATTTAGTTTTAATTTGAATATTTAAATTTACAAAGTAAAAAATGAGTGCTCTATATTTCATCTATAACTTTTGATCTCAGATGAATTTCTTGATGGAGTAAAAAATAAAGATGTAGAGGACTCCATGGTACTTCTAATAAAACCTGGTTATATAATATGAATGTTTGTATAGTCAAATATATTGAGCTCCAAATTTGATTTTGTGTTTGACTATATTCTGTAAGTGACCTGACAAGGATATTTGAGCTCATTTTGATGTTGTTTAGATGTATCATGATGAATTAACTATTGAAAGGTGATCTAGACTCCATAAGGATGATCTATGTAGAATTTAGAGATGGGACCAATCCATATATAGCATGAAAAAATATTAAGAAGTTGACTGTGTATTCATTTATAGTGTTCTTATGTATAAGGTATTTGTTGGAATTGATTGAGCATACATAGAGGTAAACAAAGGTGACTGTGATCATTTGATGTCAGAATAATTGGTATAAGAGCAGGTATTTTGAAGGAAACTTAATATATTGAATGAGATTCTGAATAGGTACAAATATGGATAAACAATTGAAGAAAGAGAATTAATAGTGGAAGGTTATGATCAAGGCACTTGAAGAGAAGATATGTATTTTGAAGAAAGATGCCAAAAGTGTTGAGAAATTTATCAATGATCTCAAGGTTCAACTAGAAGATGAAAAGACATGTTTGTATTCAAAATAAAAGGACATAATGTTTGATAAAGAAACTTTCCATGTGGTTTCTTTCTATTCATGGTGATCTCTTGGGTAGGGCCCTCTAATTTTTTTGGTTGTGGGAGTGTCATGCATCATTCTCCTAGGCAATCAAAACACTTCCCATAAGCAAATAGAAAATGCACATCTACAAATGTAGAGAAAATAAAATGAAGCAAATTGAGGAAACTTCAATTAACCTAGCATTATCATAATTTAACAACTCTAAAATGAAATGTACACATCAATAATTCATGAGAACCATTCAAATCTAAAAAATAGAGCCATAAAATTGAGAGATAAACCATATAACACTTCACACAAACAAATACTAGACAATCTTTGAAGAATTCCTTGCTTATATTAATTTCTCAAAGTTTACAAAGTAATTTGGTTCTAAGAACTCCCTCCACTTTTACAATAGATAATGCTCCTTTTATAGGTTCCAAGGAAGCATGTCAGTCAGTTGCATCGACTGACAAATGTATAAGGATAACTATCATTTTATAAAGTCCCTTAAAATACACTAAACTTTCCAAAATAAACTAAAATTTAGGAAACATGATAATAAAATGTATGTGCCTTTACAAAAAATATTCCATTTTTAGAGATTACAAAGTTTGTAGAAAAATAGATTATTACTAGCTATTTGGTAGGCCCTGTGATGAAGAACTCCCTTGTCATTACTAAAGAATCCTCGTGGCATTTTGGTGTTACTCTTCGATAAGTTTTAAATTGATAGATAGATCTAGGAGGCATCACCTCATGGTCAAACAAGTCTTTAAAATCCCTATCATTTCTTTTCATGGCTTCTTTGATGCTCCTTGCCTCAATAATGTTCTCCTCTGTAGTTAGGATCATATTCATGACCCTATTCTTGTTGGTCCCAGACTTGCCTTAAATCTTGCTTCTTAATTCTTGTATGACTAAGGTGACTTTGTGTTTGTATTCATCATCTAAAATGATGCCTAAAGATCTAAATTTTTATAGGTTTAGTGATCATGGTTCCAAGGAGTTTTTCAATTCTATCCATTAGCTCTTTGTCATCTCTTAGGAGCCTCTCTAAGTTCCTTGATAATGTACTTGGATTTTGTCAACAACTAATCCCATGATTGTGTTCAAATGGACTAGACTAATGGTTTTGAAACCCAAAATTTGACCCTCAAAAAGTATGTTGATTATCTCCTTAATTTTATCCTTTAAATCCTACCATTGGGATATTAAACCCTTGGCTACTACATCTAGCTAGGCTAATGAACTCTATATTGCCTTCATTGTCTTCAATGAATCAAACATATCATAAAAAGATGCCTCAAACATCTTGATCATTTCCTCATGGATTGAGAGAATAGACTACTTCTAAAGATTTTTTTTTGTTTTTATAGGTTCTCTATCTTTTGATACATGCCTTTGATGCCTACTTTTAGTTGAGTTAAATGAGCATCGACTAATCCAACTATATATTCTTCATGGTCCTTGACCTCCTATTGGATTCAAGCCAACAAATGGTTGAACCTTATGAAAAGTGAGCTTTTCACCCCTAACCATGGATTTTTTCATTGTCACTCTTTCCAACCCTATAGTCTTTGGGTTAAATTTCACAATAACTAATGATTCTATAATTTTTTGAGGTTTTGGAGTCTCCATTTACATGTTACTTGAGGTCCCAGGAGTTTTTATCTTTCTTTCTTTCTATTCATTCATCAAATAAACTATCCATGGCTTGAACTCATCATGCAAAGTGATGTTGAGTGACTTTGTCATAACCCATAAATGGTGTAGGGTTGGAATATTTTGCATTTTTAAATATAGAAACCATTTAGGGATGATTGGCATATTTATAGGATTCTCATCACTGAATAATTTAACTTTACTCAAAGGATGAGTGAAGGTTAAATTTTGTTTCTTCTTTATAATGGGGACCAAGGCTAACTTGGCCTTCCTCTTTTATAGGGGTGAAACTTGAAATAGGACTAAGGATATTTCCTTCCCCTTTTCCTTTTCTACTTCTTTATATTGGGTTTGAGTTCTTCTACTTGTCCCTCTTATTTATCTAATCCATAGGCATTAACAAGTGCTTTGAGTCCATTCTTCATTGTCTCATTAAGAGCTAGTGTAATCATATCAATGTACTCAATTGGGGACTCTAGTCTACTAGTTTGAGCTAAGGATGATGCCTCCTAACCTTTTATGAAACTTTCACTTGAGGTTGTTATATTTATACTTGTGGCTACTCTAAAGGGGGCCTAGAAGAGGGTCCAGGTAATAAGTGGTATTTTAGGGGTCTTATATGCCATATCTCACCAAATGGTTTCTTATCTCTAACTAATCTATCCTCAAGCTTTATATTATGCTTTTTCAACCTAGTTAATATTTTTTTGAAATTAGAGGCCCTAGTATACATTGTGTTATGAACACCAAGTTGGTGTTCATAAGATTAGTTTATTATTTTTGCTTTCAAATGATTCATAACCCGATCATGAGGGTCCCATTGCCTTAACTCATCCATATGTAAATTAAAGGAGTCTCTATATCTAGAGATGGTGTCTAATTGAATGAGTCTCTATATATAAGTCTAAAATTTTATGACCTTTCACATGTCAATGATAACCTCACAGACATCAAATGATGGTTGTAAGAGTGTCAAATTTAAGCTCTATTAACCTTTCAAGGGATTTGATATAACCATGAAACCTTTTTATTTGATAAGAACACTGATGAACATGATTGGAATTTTATTTTGAGGTATCTCTTATGAGATACCTTGAAATAAAATTCCAATCATGTGCATGTTTGAAGTATCTTCTAGGAGATATCTTGAAAGAAAATTCCAATAGTGTGCATCAGGGTTCTTACCAAATAAAAAGTTATCATGGTTATATCAAATCCTTTGCAAGGACCTTTGAAATTAACATGAAAGGTATTCCAAGGCCATTCTATGTATCTCTTAGTAGATACTTTGAAACAAAATTCCAATCATGTGCATGTTCAAGGTATCTCCTAGGAGATACCTTGAAAGAAAATTCTAAATATGTGCATCAGGGTTCTTTTCAAATAAAAAGGTGTCATGGTTATATCAAATCCTTTATAAGGACATTTGAAATCAACATGGAAGATATTCTAAGGAAATTCTAGGTATCTCCTAGGATATACATTGAAATAAAATTGAAATCATGTGCATGTTCATGGTATCTCCTAGGAGATATCTTGAAATAAAATTCTAATAGTGTGCATCAGGGTTCTTGCCAAATAAAAAGTTATCATGGTTATATCAAATCATTTGTAAGGACATTTAAAATAAAAATGCAAGGTATTCCAATTACCGTTAAGGTATCTCCTATGAGATACCTTGAAATAAAATTCCAATCGTGTGCATGTTTAAGGTATATCCTAGGAGATACATCGAAAGAAAATTCCAATCATGTGCATCAGGGTTATTGCCAAATAAAAAGGTGCCATGGTTATATAAAATAATTTGAAAGGAAATTTTAAATCAACATGTAAGGTATTCTAAGGCCATTCAAGGGAGATACATTTAAATAAAATTCTAAATTGTGTGCATGTTTAAGATATCTCCTAAGAGATATCTCAAAAGAAAATTCCAATAGTGTGCATCAGGGTTCTTACCAAATAAAAATTTGTCATGGTTATATCAAATACTTTGTAAGGACATTTTCAAGAAACATGGAAGGTATTCCAAGGCCCTTTGAGGTATATCCTAGGAGATACCTTGAAATAAAATTCTAATTGTGTGCATGTTCAAGGTATCTCCTAGGAGATACCTCAAAAGAATATTCTAATCGTGTGCATCAGGGTTCCTTCCAAATAAAAAGGTGTCATGGTTATATCAAATCCATTATAATGACCTTTATAATTAATATGGAATGTATTCTAAGGCCCTTTGAGGTATCTCCTAGGAGATAACTTTGAAATAACCCAAGCATGTTCATTTCCAAATAGAATTCCATTAAACCTATGATATAGAAACACAATAAACAATTCATAACAAAATTAGAAGGGGTAACACCATGATCATCTAAAAGCATGTCCACTAATCCTAATGAGAGTCTAGAAAAAATTATAACGAAAATAGGCATGGATGATCTCCAAATTGGAAAATATCACTTGGTAGTGAGTGAGATTGGTTCTTACAAACAATAGGAAATATTAAATTTAGGGCTTGGGAACATATAAAAGATTAAACCAAGTGACATAGATTAAGTTTTTCAACATGATAAAATGATCATGGCATAATTTTTTTTTGATGAAATCAATGTCTTAGGTAAATTATCTTAGATAAATTATTTCATAGGTCAAAGCAATGATGACCAAAAACCCAAAGGGTCTATGCAAAAAAGGCCAAAGGGCACTTTAAAAAGGTCTTAAGGGCACTTTCAAAAGTTCTGAAGGGCACTTTCAAAAGTTTTGAAGGGCACTTCTCATCAAGGAAAGGGCCTGGGACAAAAGTCCCAAATTTTAAGTCTGGAGGGCAAAGGGCCATTTCAAAAATGCTGAAGGGTAATCATGGAGAGTAAAGGGCCATTTCAAAAAATTCAAAAGGAAATCATGTAGGGAAATTATCCTTACCAAAAATTCTAAAGGGTAAGTTACACAAAGCCTAAAGGGTATGTGCCCTTGGGGTCATTGTTTCAATAAAATTGCATTGGCAAGATTATTATAGGGAATTGTTTCAATATTTTTGCATCGAATAAAATGTTTGATGACAAAATTTTGAATGGTAATTTCAAAATGAAAAAGTGCCTAGGATAAAAGGCTGAAGGGTCTTTCCCAAAAATCCCCTAGGTTACTTTTAAAAAAGCCTGAAAGGTACTTTGAAAAAGATCAAAGAGTACTTTTGACAAAAATTTTGTAGGTAAAATGTATCAGGAAATTTGTTGTGGGAAAGATGTTGCAGATAAATATCTAAAAGAATTCATGGATTTCATAAGTCCTGAAGGAATTCATAAGAAAAATCCTAAAAAAGATAAGTCCAAAATATAAAACCCAACAATTGGAAACATAACTAAAAGACTTTGCTAATATTAGACCACATTAATAATAGAAAGGATGAAGGGGGATCTCAGACATAAAAAGGACCAAGTATGGATATTTAGACTAAGGGTTGGTCATGTTAATAAACATTACTAAGTATATGGCATATTTATATTTGGTTTCACATAAAATCTAAATAAAGGCTCCTGCCAAATTTGAATTTGTGCCTACACAAGATTAATTGAAGGTTCTCTTCTTTACTTAATTATATTTTATCTACATTTTTAGATGTTTTTATGCTATCTAATTATAGGGGTGAAACTTTAAAGTAAGTTTGGGTTGTTATTTATTGTTTGATGCACCCCTTCATATCCTAGATTGCTTCATCTAAGGCATCCAACAGTGCCTTCTATGTAAAATAAAATTATACTCCTTCCATAAATGAGAAATCTAATCTTGTACTTGTTTTAAATATATCTCTTAGGAGATACATTTAAAGGGAAATACACTCTTTTTCATACAAGTCATTCAGAACATTTGTTCACACAAAATGTTCAATGCAAAAAATATGAACAAAAAAGTCTGAAGACTCAAAGTCTTGAATAATAATTTTGAAGACTAAAATATATCTAACAAAATATTCAAACAAAAAACATGAAGACCAAAATATAATAGGGCCTAATCAAAATGTTCAAAAACCTAGATTGGGATTGTGAATTATCTGAGGAAGCTATTGCACACACATAGAAAACTACACCAATGAAAGAACTAGTACACATCTAATAATATGAATCAAATTGAACTCAACTATATTAATCAACATGTTTACTAATATTTCAACAAATATTACACATCTAAAGATTATAATATCGATTAAACCAATCAAGATTCTATTTGTAGCTACTGCACACTAAAGATTATTGAAACACACAACCATCAAAATAAAAACTAATTACACATAATTTGGAAATAAATACTCAAAAACTTTTATAAAAATCAAAATTGATGTTGCTATGGACTTTGGGAGGGGGTCATCTAATCCTCTAAGTTCATGCAAGGTGATTACATGAAGTAGTTATAACATGCAATTCTAACTATGGTCTAAAACCATATAAGAGGCAACCTATAGTTATCAATTAAATAAATTGAATTTTCAAAACTATGAAACATGTGCATGTGTACAAAATATAAAGTAAATTTTACAATAAAATTATTAAACTATAAATATATCTACCATTATAAAATTATACATGCAAAAAATCTTAGCCTAAGGCTGTATCATATGAACTACTATATGTACTTTGGTTGGCATGGTAGTTAAAGTGGAAACTATAGAAGTTACAAATGTTGAAGCCTCACCAACTTGTTTCTTCTTATCCTCATTATCTTAATATAATTTATGTGTTTTAGTATGCCACTATCTAATAATATTCAAATATAACAATGGTGGTTGATGAATCTTACTGGCCTAGGAGAGGAATCTTGCATATTCTCCTTTGGTCAACTAAAACCTATTCTTGAATATCTTGATTTCAGTGACCTTTTTCCTTATGGCACATAACTTTACATCTATCTTATCTAAATTTAAGTCCTAAATATTTAATTTGAAGTTATCCACCACTTATTTTACAAGGTGATCAAAATCGATCTTGTTGATCAATTTTCCTATGGAGTCTTTTACCTTGGATAACTTCAAATCATGAAAGATCTGGAGAAGCTATACCTCATGACCTTGGTACTTAAGGATCAAGGCCCTAACTATCTACAACCATTATTTGGCCTCCTCATACCTTATGATTACCAAATTGAAGGCATTAGATGCCTCTAGTGTCATCATTAAATCTAGATGACTATAGAACTTGTTGATTTTCAATTTGAAACTATCTTTAATTAAAGTATTGTATAAATGATTGGTTTTATTCACATGGAGGACATTTTTGCCTTCATAAAATCCATTGCTTCCAATTAATTATAACATATGGAGGCTACCTCTTGGACTTCTATTTCTATACCCATAAGAATGTGTACTATTTTTTATTACTCCTATAATTTCTCAACTTGGGCCTATAGCTCATATCAAGCCATCTCTATGCCCTCATGGATAGAAAAAATGGAATATTTATGAGATTGGGCAAGTTCTATTAGATTTTAAATGTATGTGGACTCTCTTGATTCTTTTTTCTACCTCTTAGTGAGGGAGAAAACTCCATGCCTTTTTACAAGGATGATTTTAGTACCTTTATCATCTTCCACCTTCCTTTTTCTCAGCCTCTATATACTATCAAATGGTGGATCAAATAGAATGGAAATAGAGGGAAGATAGGTGATCTTGAAGCTAGGCATTTGAGATGCCTTTCTTTGTAAATACATTTCCCATGGAGGGATGTCTAATTGTGATGCATCAAAAGTTGTAACCACAACCTCTACCTCAGTCTCCTCTTGAGCTAACTATTTCTTCTGAGCCTTGAGAAGGATGTCAGGTATGGAAGGCCAAATTATTTTGGACCAATACACTCCTCCAAATTGAGGGAGTGGATGGACTGTAATTAATTATGGCTTGGCTTCCCTTCCCTTAATGAAAATTTTTAAGGTGGTATTGTTATCACTCTGGAGAGCACCTTGTTTGAAGATGTGCAAGGCACACCTTCTTTCTAGCTAATACAATTGGAAATTTTTAGAGTGTGGGTGACTCTATATTGAGAAGAACATTTAGAGAGGGTTGGTTCCCTTAAGATTTATCTTTAAAAAGTATAACTATTTTAATTTTTTTGGGATGAAAAGGAAGAAAGAAAATGAAATATGAAATCCTATCTAAATGGGGTGATGCACCTAAATGATTGATATTCTATGAAATATTTCTAAAACTAAGACACACATATGAATCTAAAATAAAACTCTACACTCAATCCTAAAAATCAATGTTTCCAAATAAGAACTGAAAGAAGTTTACAAAGCAAATTTAAATCCTAGCTCTTTAAATGACCTGTAGAGGATGAGATTTTCACAGTAGGTGTGGAAAGGACCTAAAAAAAGGGAAAGTATATGATACTTTTATGCTGGTACACAATAAAATTACACTCTATTCTGATTCAAAAAACACATGCAAAAAATCTTCTTTATTTGATAAATGGTGTCAATTACAATTTTTACTCAGCTTCAAGAATTATGAAAAAATGGCTTAAAAAAGCCAATAAATATGTCTAAAAGATTAACCTAAACCAAAGTGGCATGTAAAAGAGAAGGATTAGTATTCTTTGAGTTAAATTAAGACTAAAATCCTTTTAACATATTAATTAAAGGCTTTAAAATCTTCCAACTCTTCAAAAATTGCATGTTCTTCATTTTTGGCATAGAATTGAGAAGTGGTGGGCCCATGTTGACTAGTCAACATTCCTTGAATGAAAATAATTCCATAAATTGGAATATAAATCCATATTAAAAGTGGGTTTAATTTCTTTATCTTTCATGAAAAGCATGGGAGATGCATGAAACTACTCAAATTAGTCAACCAAAGAGATTTGACCCTTAAGGACTAGTTAACTTAACTTGAGCTCAACTTGCATGAATTTGAACTTTTGGATTGAATTTATAATTATATATCTACTTTAAAAACATATATGGCATGTGGTAACTCCAAAATTAATTTATTTGATAGATTTTTATTGCCATTCTTTAATTGCTTGATTGACCAATTAAGCCTATTAGGCCAATTAGGCCTAATAGCCAATATTCTTGCATTTAGAATCTATTAAACCTAATAAAATATGCCATGAAACCTAAAAAAAAATTAAATATACCTGGAAAAAAATTTCTCATCACAATATATGTTATTTTGATGATAAAGCTCTATCATTCAATCAATAGGGTTGACTAGGCCTATTTTTCTCTATTTTCCTACAGACTGGCCATTTTGATCAAGCTAGTTGGGACAATTATGGAATGATTTATGAAAAAATTAAAATTTTAAGATGAATAAAAATTCTTATTATTATATATCTATTTATTATATCTTATTGAAGTTCTTGTACTTCATTTTACATGCTTTTTTCCACAAAAACATAATTTATGCCCTCATTCATACATCTCCATGCATACAATTAACATTTTTGGAATCCTCTCTAAGTTTAGTTTAAATTTTAAATTTTTTAAGGTTTATTAAAGATTATTTTATAGCATTAAAATCATCATTTTTCAAACTAGTTTTTGAGGGTTTAGGAGGGCTTTGAAGCTGAATCTTCAAAATGATGGTTCATGAAATACAAAACTCCAAATCCTAAAATATTTTCATTTATGTGTATCAAAATGACCCCAAAAAAATACTTGAAAATATTGGATTACCATGAAAAATAAAAAGGAAATTATCACGTGGAGAAATCTGCCTATCAGGTTTTGATTACATTCTGAGCTGTCTACGCTCTTAATAATTGTTCATAAATCAAAACCCATAAAATTGTCTAAATTTTTCATGAATTATAATTATATATGTTTCCTAAAAAAATACCAAGATAATTATTCCAAAATAAACATGTGTTGAAAGAGATGAGCATCTAAATAGGAGTCTTGGAAGGGTGTCTAAAACTACAAAAAATGAAAATCCACCAAAATAAAAATAAATCCTCACCTACTTCCAAATACTTGAAAAATTAATTATTGGGTATGTAAATTATATAAAGACACTCTAAAATCACATTTTTCTTGAAAATTCAAAAAATCCCTTTTTGGCCTATATGCATGTTTGCTTGCAAAACCATGTATGAGCATGGTTTGATTAAAATTTGGAGTTTTAACACTATTTAAAGGTCTAATTATAATTTAAAATTATCATCCCATGATTTTCATACTTTTACCTAGACTTAGAATCTTTTTTATCACTCTAGAATGATGCCTTCTCCAATGGTGATCTCCACCGAACATGTTGAGGATTGGTACAAAACAATGAGTATCTCCAATCATCCAATGGACATATTTTTTTTTTTAAATTTAATTCAAGTTATGACAACCTTGTATACAAAATTTGAGGTCCTAAAACCATTGGTAGCTCTCAGAATCCTCAATTTCCTTCAAAATTGACCCTCTGTGTATGGACTATCTACATATTTGAACTTGACAATGCTCTTTTGAAATGACAATAACCCATTTACAATATATTTTTCATATTTTTTTATCCAAATTAATGATTTTAGGTCATAATTGATCAGTTTGACTTACTGTAAAGGGATATTGGCAACATTTAGTAAAGTTTTGAATGATAGGGGTAGTAATTTGACCGTGACAGGTCAAATTACTAACAATTTTGGCAACTTTATATGGTTGACCAGATTAATGGTTAAAGAACTTAGAAACTTTGGCTATGAAAAAAATTGGGTATACAATAACTACTGGAAGATCTTTTACAGGCAAAGACACAAACAAGACAATTGTCACAAACAACAACAAATATGTGCACGTGTGCACTTAGAGGAATAGACAACAAAAAAAAAGAGAAAAAAAATAACAACTAAAATTATGTGTATAAATTCACTTAGAGGAAAGCAACAATAAGAAGTCTATTATATCTAAACTAACCTCCAACTTGTTGGCCCTCCTGGATCAAATAGAAAGCTATTTGATGCACTATGGAACTTTAAAACATGATTGCTTCCTTTTGATAGCCCTCTTCTGCAAATGGTATCACTTATATGTTCATGTGTTATAGATGATGTATTTAGGTCTATCAATTTCATTCTTAGGTGCATGGATTGAAGATATGGATCTAAGATCCAATCATCTTCCTCCCATATTCTCCTTTGTTGTATCAAAAGTGCTATCTCTACTTCATTCATAGGTTGATCATGATTGGACACATTCTCATTCAATGATTGTATTGGCAATTCAGCTAGTATACCTAGATTGATGTCTTCATTTGACTCTATTTGAAGTGGTACTTTTTCAAAGTCTTTAGATCATTGATAAGCATCTAAACATGGTTGTAACATGACTTTAATTTCTTCTTGGTGAATAACTACAGCAATAATCTTTACAAGACATTCATCAATCTCCACTTGGGGTGGAGATGGACCATCAAATTTTGCATAAAAAATATCCAATTCATCCCAAAAGTATTCTTCATCATGATCAATGGAAAAGACATGAAGTTCATCACTATTTTTACCATTTGAAACATGTTGATCACATATTTCTACCTTTTGGATGAAGTCAATTGAAATTTCTTGATCTGTTGCACTTGTCTCATCTTTATCAAGAATATTATCCATCTTAGTAATGACTCTATGTGAGTTGTCTTCATGGCTATCTTTTTAAGAAATATTTTTTTGTAATTCATCTATCTCAAAAACTACAAACTCTTGAGAATCCTCTTACAAGTCATCTTCTTATTCATCATGGAAAACTGAATCATTTTTGTCCTTGCCAAGTGGTGTCCTAACTATGATTTCTTCTTCTTGATCACTAGAATTATCATCATTATCTATCTCTTTAGTTACATATTCTTCACTTACCTCACAAATAAGAGGTTATTGATCCAAGATTGGCATGGTAGACCCCTGAAAGCATTCAATGAGATGTGAAAGATCTACATAAGTAACTATAGATACCTGATTTTACTCATGAGGTTACTCTTCTTGGATCACCTTCAGCTCATCTCTCTACACTTTTTCTTGAATGGATTTCTATGAAGGAAAGGATTTAGTATTTTTATAAGGAAGGGATGAAGGATAAATAATCTCTTGCCTGAATTCAATGTCCTAAATAATGATTTATTGTTCCTCTTTCTTTCTTAACTCCATGATTTGGTTCCAAGACGGGAAAGATAAAGGCTCTTTTCTAACTTTTTTATTATGGTTCTCCTCTTTCATTGTCTTTAGCTCCAACTCTTTGATATACTTATCAATATTATCTTAGAATATCTTCTCTTTAAAGTGGTTAGTGGTCTCAATAGTAGGTTGTCCCAGAGCAACCTCTTTCTTTCTTTGACAGTTCTTTTGGATAGATCTCTAAGAAGGGAAGGTCTGAGAAACATATGAAGAATTTGGAAAACTCAAAGGGGATCTTGGAATGGTCTCTTGAAAATGATTGGATGGCATAAAAGGAAAGTGAGTTTGGCCCTATTTTTCCTTGAGTCCTTTTAGTTTTTCCTCAATACTTTGAATCTAGCCACCTACATCCATCATCTCACCAGTGAGATGGTTCTAATTAGTTCTCTCAATAGGTCCATTGTTCTTTTATTTGTTGCAAAGAATCTCTCACATAATGGATCAAGTGAATAGGGGTATCTTGGACATAATATCTCTATGATTATAGCTCTAGTGTATACTTTTTAAGGCTCACTAAAGTTTGTTTAAGTGCTAGTATGGATTGGGTAGCTGCAAAGTGTGTCTGACTATGTTGGCTAGATGAGTAAGATGGCTCATGATAGGGCATGTTATACTGATCATAGTAAAGATTATATGGACCCATACTAAAATAAGACATTGGAGACCATTATTAATCCAAATTATGGAAGTAATAAATATTCAAATGATACCTAATGTTCATAATTAGCTTTGAATAATTGAAAGTGGCACAAATCTTCTTTTGAATGTCTCCAAAAGCTTGTGTGTAGAATGAAGGTCCCATCGGGTGTGCTAGAAATTGTTATCACTCTAGAGATAACCTTGTTTGAATATGTGTAAGGCACACCTTCTCTCTAGATGATATAATTAGAACTTATTAGAGTGTGGGTGACTTTACATTGAGAATAACCTCTAGAGAGGGCTAGTTCCCTTAAGATTTATCTTTAAAAACTAAACTATTTTGATTTTTTTGAGATGAAAAAGGAGAAAGAAAATAAAATGGAAATTATTGTATAAATGGGATGATGCACCTAAATAATTTATATTCATTGAAATATTTTTAAAACTAAGACACACATATGAATTTGAAAGAAAACTCTACATTCAATCCTGAACATTAGTATTTCAAAAGAAGGTTTGAAAGAAGTTTGGAAAGCAAATTTAAATCCTTGCTCTTCAAATGACCTATAGAGGATGAGATTTTGATAGTAGGCGTGGATAGGACCTAAAAAAATAGAAATTATATGCCATTTTTATGCTGGTACATAGTCAAATTATACTCTATTCTGATGCAAAAAATATATGCAAAAAATCTTCTTTATTTGATAAATGGTGTCAATTACAATTTTTGCTCTGCATTAGGAATTATGAAAAAATGGCTTAAAAAAGCCAATAAATATGTCTAAAAGATTAACCTAAATAAAATTTGAAATTAAAAGAGAAGGATTAGTCTTATTTGAGTTAAATTAAGATTAAAATACTTTTACAACATTAATTAAAGGCTTTAAAATCTTCCAAGTCTTCACAAATTGCATGTTCTTCATTTCTGGCATATAATTGAGAAGTGGTGGGCCCATGTTGAATTTTCAAACTCATTTTTATGAAAATAATTCCATAATTTGGAAGATAAATCCAAATTAAAATTAGGTTTAAGTTTTTGAATTTCCTTATCTTGCATGAAAAGCATGGGAGATGCATGAAACTAGTCAAACTAGTCAACCAAAGAGATATGACCCTTAAGGACTAGTTAACTCAACTTGAGCTCAAATTGCATGAATTAAAAATCTTGGATTGAATTTATAATGATATATCCACTTAAAAAATATATGGCATGTGGTAACTCCAAAATTAATTCATTTGATAGATTTTCAATGCCATTTTTTACTTGCTTGATTGACCAATTAAGCCTAATAGCCTATCTTCTTGCATTTGTAATCCATTAAACCTATAAAAAGATACCATGAAAAATTAAAAAATAATTAAATAGACTTGTAAATACTTTTAGCATCACAAGATATGTGATTTTGATGAGAAAACACTTGTCATTCAGTTAAAAGGGTTGCCTAGGCCTATTTTTCTCCATTTTTCTGTAGACTGGCCATTTTGATCTAGCTAGTTGAAACAATTCTGGGATGATTTATGACCAAATTAAAATTTTAGGATAAATAAAAAGTCTTAATATTTGATATCCATTGATTATATTTCATTGAAGTGTCTTGTACTTCATTTTACATGCTTTTTTTCCATAAAAACACAATTTATGCCCTCATTCATACATATACATGCATAACATTGGCATTTATAGAAACTTATATAAGTGTAATTATCATTTTAAAAGGTTTAAATTTGATAAAAGATGATTTTATAGCAATAAAATCAACATTTTTTAAAACTAGTTTTTTGAGGGTTTAAGAGGGCTTTGAAGCTAAATCTTCAAAATGATGGTTCATGAAGTACAAACCTCCAAATATAAATATATTTACATTTATTTGTATCAAAATAAACCCCTAAATATCTCTTAAAATATTTCGTTACCATGAAAAATATACAAAAATTATCACATGGAGAAATCTACCTGTGGGGTTTTGACTGCATTTTGAGCTACCTACGCTCTTAACAATTATTCATAAAGTAAATTCCCTCAAATAGTCTCAATTTTTCATTAATTATAATTAAATATGGGTCCTTAAAACATACCAATACAATAATTTCAAAATCCACATGTGGTGAAAGATATGAGCATTTGAATAGGAGGCTTGGAAGGGTGTCTAGAACTACAAAAATGAAAATCCACCAAAATGAAAATAAATATTCACCTACTTCCCAATTCATGGAAACATCATCATGTATTCTTTACCATGATATAAAAATAATCTAAAATCATATTTTGCTTGAAAAGTAAAAAAACCCTTTTTGGCCTATATGCCTGTTTGCTTGCAAAACCCTGTATAAACATGGTTTGATTAAAATTTTCAGTTTTGAAACTATTTAAAGGTATTATTATGATTTAAAAAAAATTCATTTCATGCTTTTCAAACTCTTACCTATATTTAGAAGCTTTTTTAGCACTCCAGAATGATGCCTGCTCTAATGGTGATCTCCAACAAACATGCTAAGGATTATTAAAAAATAGAAAGTATATACACTCATGAAATGGAATTTAAAATTATTCAAAATTTTCCTTGATTCATGATGATCTTGTGTACAAAATTTGAGGTCTTGAAACCACTTGTAGCTCTCAAAATCCTTAATTTCCTTCAAAATTGACCCCATGTGTATGGATTGTCTGCATATTTTAACTTGACAATGCTCTTTTGAAATTAAAATATCCCATTTAAAATATATTTTTGATAATTTTTTACCAAAATTAATGTTTTTAGGCCATAATTGATCGGTTTGACTTGTTACAAAGGGATATTGGTGAGATTTAAGAAATTTTTAAATGATAGGGGTAGTAATTTGACCTTGATAGGTCAAATTACTAACAAGTATCTTGGTATGAGGCATTGGAAGGTATGGGAAGATAAATATATGTGTATTGTAAATGGAGTTGTAAGGTGGCTAATGTAGTCTGCACCTTCCTAGACACCTTCCTTTTCGTTAATGCTCTAATAATGGAAGTACTAGTAGGGATATAGGGGATTGACATGGTGAGTGGGATGGAGGTGGTAATGGAAGTGGGGAGTGGATCAATTTTAGTGGTATTAATGAAGGTGGAAGTAAGTAATTCTGCCCTAGGTGATCTCAACATAGAAGAAATTGAAACATGGCTAAAAATGGGTACAAAAGATAAAGAAAAACTTACAAAAGGCTGAGTGTCTAGAGAAGTTGATGTTATGGGTCCTCTCTAGAGGATTATGGCCTTAGTTGCTTCCATCAATGTCCTTGATTATCACCCTCTCTTCTTGTTTCAATGTAGTAGGCAAGCCTTGTGATGTTTGAAGTGTAGGACTGCTTGTAGGAGTCCTTAGCTTCCTCATATAAACTAGTGGGGTCTTTAGTTGTGTGGAGGGGTCTTGTGATGTTGATTCTATTACTTATACTATTTCTATACCAATAGATGAAGCAATCTATACATGGGGCATAGTAGTGAATACTTGAATGGTTCTCATAGCCAATTGTTCTTGTGTTTGTTCTTCCTCATCATAATCCAAACTGATGGGATCACCTGCCTATGCTCCCCTGCTCATTCTTAGTTTAAGAAATCTAGGATCTCTCTTCACATCTTTCATCTTCAATTTCAAAGGGATTCTTTAGGAGGAAGAAACTTCTTTGTCTTTAGATTTCTCCTTGGACTATCCTCTCTAGAAGTCAGAATACTCCAATTCCTTGTATAGAGCCTTTTTGCTATCTAATTCTCTAGCAGTGACATGGAGTCATCTTGGATCATTCACAAATGATCTCCCTTCATTCCAATGACCCTAGGTCTATCCAAAACATCCTCATTAGACTTTTCATTAAGAAACAAATAATCATATGGATAGGGAACATGGTTGTAAGAAATGTTGATTCCCTGTATGTGCTTTTGAATCATCCAATGTGGATCCCAATCTTTGTGTGGAAGCATAGGGAAAGGATAACTATTGCATTTTCTACTCACCTCTATAAAATGCTTCCTCATGGTATAAACCATTCTACCAATTGTTACAAAGTGGCCAAAATACAAGGCTTTCTTCTACTTTGACAGTTCCTCTTCAATACTCCACTATAGTTGAAAGATGATTTCCTATTTAGCTAGCTTGTCTAGTAAAAACTTTGGAAGATGCAAATGATTAAATTTATTTCCCCAAATCATGATTACTGAGAAATTTGGGTAGAGGAAATAATCCCCTTTTCCTACCAAGTTCTTTAAAATATTTATCCCAACCCTAGGCATGTGTGAGCCATGAATGGCTTGCCAAACCTATGGATAAACATCTTTAGATATCCTAACCATATGTTTGGTATAGGTGTATATATGCATAAACTGATAATGGTCACAAATTATGTTCTTCTTATAGTCTATGGCTGAACTCCAAAATTCTCCAAGGTCTCTGTAACAGGTTCCCATGATTGCATTAATTAAATAAGACATCATATAAAAATTTCTCAAAGGTGTTAGAAGATTATCCTTGTTGATTATCTACTCTCTAAGGTAGAAGCTGATTATCTCACCTAAGGTGTACACAACATCATGGGTGAGCATCATATGCAATAATGACACCCAATCTAAATTTAAAAAAATGGACACTTGGCATACCATAGAGTCGATTGAGGAGTTCCATGCCAATGCATATGCCCATTCTGAATTTGTCAATAGGAACTACTCCCTTTGGTTTCTTCCCCTTCCATGTAATGGTTTGGTTCGAGAGCAACCACGTAGAGAGTGCCATCTCAATTGTGCTTTTTGTGTTGAATTATACCAATATATGTTTGTTGAAATAAGCATTAGGTATGCACAAAGATAAATACCTTTGGAAGTTAGGTCCTAAGACACATGAAATAACTATGTTATTTCTAGAGTGATGAAGGAAAATATTCTGTGATATCCTTCTTAAGAAAAAAAATCCTAGATAAGGTTGATGCATGGCATCACCTCTAGTTTAGTGGTAGAAAAATGTAACCTTTGGAATTTGAAAGCTAACAGTTCCTTGATGAATTGTCTATTCGTGAGTGTCATATCACCTCTTAATGAAAATACATCTACCAAATCAATGACATCCCATAATTTTGAATAGTTCTTATACCTATCCTAAAATATAGTGGCATCAAATATGGTGTCCACAAACTCTGTATAATCTTTAATTGAATAAGGGGATGGTGGATTTGCACCTCTAAATGCCCTAGATAAAGATGCCATTGTAATGTATATGCTTTGTGTTGCTTGAAGTGGTCTTCTATGTGCTATGTAGTTGTGCAATCAATTCAGCTCCAACATGGTTGATATTTTACTTGCAATTCTCTTTGTAGATGGTAGTTAGGGCTCTTTGATACATAGGATGACAGGAGACTTTGGATGTAAGCTTGTTTGAAAGCAATAACAATTTTTTCAAAGGGTCATTTTTTGGGAAAGTGTCCCAATATAAAAGTCCCAAAGACCTAATTCTCTTTAACATTTTGTTTACAACAAAAAAAACCAAAGGCTCAGTTCATCAGACATTTTGCCAATAAAAAATGGTTGAAACAATAGCCTACAGATAGAAATATCAAAGATAAAGACAAATTTCTTTCAAGGAAAGTGGCTAAAATAAAAACCCTGATAAAATAGTTTCTAAGACAAATGCCTGATAAATGCGATCATCATGTTATTTTTTTGTTTTTTGAAATTAGGTGTCCATAAATTCTAAAGGTGACACACATAATTAAGGAGTGTATCATAAGATATTTGTGGTGATCCTTATGGGGGGTCATGTAATATAGAGCACCTAGACATTAATTACAAGGGGAGTGGGATAAATAACTATCTATCAATAGATAATTTAAAGTTAAAGGCCGCCAAGGTATGGACACCTGGCATGTAATGGTAGCAACTTGTGCTAGTGGCACTTTTTTTTGGGAAATAACAAAAATGAAAGGGGAAATAAACAACAAAGAAAGAGCAACATGCAAACAAAAGGGAAACTAACTAACTATGTATCCCCAACAATATACATTGAAGGGTATTTTAGTACCTTCATGGATATCTTGAACATATATCCTAAGGGATACTTTTATGCATAAAAGAACCATTTAAGGTATTACAAATCCATCCAAAGTATCTCATAAGAGCTATCTTGAAAGATAATTCCAATCTATACATTTTCAAGGTATCTACTAGGATACCCATTTAAAGTACTATAAATGCATGTTTGAAAGTCTATCCTAAGAGATACTTTATACCTTACAAACATGCATTAGGGTAAAATTGAAGGCACTACAAATCTCTTCAAGGTATCTCCCTAGAAAAACCTTGAAATAAAATTCCAATTGTGTACACATTGAAGGAATGCTAGCATATTTTCCTAAAAATTCTCTAGAACCTGCAAATTATAGGTATAGTTTGTGCAATAGGAAAAAAAAAAGAACCATAATATCATGAGTGAATTTAAATAATCTTTGATTTTATACACCATAGAAAATATAAAGATAAACTAATATGGTGTTAAGAATTTTGGATCATAAACAACATAATACAAGATACAACAAGATAAAATAGAATAAAGTAAACACTACGTATTATGCATAAGTAAGAGAATCTTAAGAAAATAATAACAGAGAAAGTATATTAATCTCTATCACACATTAAACAATATTAAATTACATTATATCACTGTATATAGATTTTTACATGGCTCTATCTCTTCACATTACATCTTTTTAGCATATAAAAAGAAAAGAGTAATGGCATTATTATATCTATCACTTGGCTAACAAACAAAAGACATCCAAAAGATCATATAGATTAAAAAATGATACCCTTTATACATGTCCCTTCTCCATTTACAACACTTTCATGGACTTAAATTTTTTTTCATCCTGAAACAAAATATGAACTCTGATCTTGGCTAAAGCTAGAAAAGATTAGCCTTTCAAAAAAGTGGTAGTAATTGCTCCAGGTTTTTCAATTTTCCATACTTGCCTACAACCCTTTGTATTTTTCCATAGACTAGCATAAATAGGTGGCCAGTTAGGTTTGGGATATTCAACCAACCTAGCCCCACTTTAAATGCTTATGATTATGTTACAAAGCATATTTTTTCTTAAACTACAAAACTTGAACTACGCATTTACCTACTATGTAGGTTGTGGCTACCCAAATTATGCCTTTATATCCAGCTTTATCTTCTACAAAATTGATTAGATCTCCTATGGTGTAAAGAACTTAAGTTCATCTATGATATGTGCAATGGTTGGTTCAACCTATGAGAGTTCATGCTTGAGAATTTTCCAATTATCAAGTACTTCCTACACCATGGTAAGCAAAATGTGCAATAGAATCTGAATGGCCATCAAATTATGCACATCTACTTATTCTAAAATGATAAAGAAATATTTGGCATTTGATATCTTAATATGGATATCTAACACAATATAATCCAACCTATTTATAGTCTTTTGGGCTTGAATTATCATAAATGTGTTGTGCATTATCTCATTCTACTAGACCTAAAGCTTCTTCATCATGATATCCTTTAAATTAACTATAAATTTATCTTCATCTACCATTATTAACTCTAGTTTAGTATAATCTTAGGATTTGACAAGGTGATACCTCTAATCAAGCATTCCTTGTGAAATCTACTTAGCTTGATGCATAATAGTATCCAGGACCTGTACATATTCCTTTAGAAGTTCACAAATTCCTTCTATCTTAGTGTAGATAGCCTACCCTTAGATGTGAATTTTATGTGTGTTCACCCAATCCTTTGTTAGCTAAGTTAACAATGTAGTGAGTTATTTATCCTCAAACATTACTTGATCACCAAGGTCTTGCATAACCAGAGGAAGACAAGAGGCATTGATGAGCTACCTAGCCTCAATAATTTGATTTTTTTCTTCCACTTTCTCTTTGCATAGCTAAAAAATAATATGTTCCAAGTTTGAAATCTTTTTCATAATGGATTTTTGGAATGAATCTACTCCTTCAATTTCCTTGGACAATGGAAACTAAAAGACATCCGAAGACATCTCCATGGGAGTGAAATAAATCATTTAGATATTGGTATCTAGGGATCCATCCATTATATATACATCATCTATTTTTATATCATATTGTGAGTGATTTGAAGATTCATGTTTGATAATCATGACACCTCTATGCATGAAAAACTTTCTTGACTTGGCCAGAGGGACAAGTGTATTCTTGTGTTTCATCATACCCCTAAAATTCACATGATTAGAACTACTTGTTATGGATGGATCTCTAAAAGATACCAAGCATTTGAGTATGATGGTTGAAAGCTTCATCTGATGATGACTATATTTTTTATGCATCAGTGTCCATATCAAGCTCCCTTTCTCTGGTAGATCTATAAACTACATAGACGATGAACCAACTTCTAGATATTTTTGGAAAATTTCTTCTACAAGTTCATGATAATATTCTTTGTGACCTATAGTATCCACAATAATATAGTGAGGGGGTTGTGTAATGTTGACCAAATAGTCATTTCTTACCTTATTCTACATTTGGCAAGTGCGTACTACTTTTCAAAAAAATAACTCCTCCTTATCGTAGACCTTTTGATCATGCATTGAATAACTTTCTATTCATCAACCCACAACATTATGAGATCATACTCCCAATATATCCTTGGCATATATGGGTTGTCAAACCAAGACTTGATTTCACTTTATCTCTTTATGGCTAGTGGTGGTGAGGTTCTTTGTGTAATTTCCTTCTATTTGCATTTTTCTTGTTTTAAAGGAGCTACAGACTACTAGGGTGAGGTCTATGGTTGCACAACTGGCTATAGTTATTCTTTCTCTTACTAGTGTTTTTGTGTGACTGGGGATCTTCACTACATACTTCATCTTGTGCTTTAACCATTGTGATGAAAAAGGGCATTAGATTTGTAGTTGGCATAGCCAACTCGTGCACCTTAATTTGAATACCATTGTATAACTTGGTTACTAATGCATAATGCCCTAAATATTACATGATATCATGTGGAATTAGAGGGTATAATTTGATCAAATCTAGATCCTCAAGCCACCATGTGTTAAACCACCCCACTTGCTCATAATATTTCCCTGTCTTAGTCTAAGTGATGCTTACGAGGGTATTAATAGGCCATAATTTCATAGTAACATTAACTTGGCCTAGAGGGGACTTCCATTAAGTGAAGCATAACAACAAAAATAGAAACTAATATTAGAAATTTTGTAAGCTACCTAAAAGTACCTTTTTTTATATTAGTGGGGAGCTTAAATGTGAGAAACTCAATCTAATTAAATATCTCATTCTTGTTTATCATGTGATACATAATATCAATTACTCCTTTTATTGCCTACTTGGTCTACTTCATTGTTTGCCAAAACCTCTTTGAAATACACTATATCAGAATGTGCATTACAATGTCCTCAATGGATTCAATTGGGGTTCCTTTGCCTACCCTAGTGAAAACTTATTCCAAACATATGGATAAATTTGTGGTGTGGTAGACTTATATGACAATAAGGATTTTCCATGATTCAAGAGGCATGTGGCTCTCACCATGGTTTGTGCATTGATCCAAACAGTGAAATATCTAGACAAAATAATAGACCATTAGTTGTATCTCCTTAACAAGGTATGCATGACCTCATCCAATTACCTAAATGTACGTAACTTTATTAGCCTCTCTACATCAAAACCTCAAAGTGGATGTTGAAGTGTAAAAATTCCTACTTTTGCACCTGGTTGTGTTGATAGGGTGAAGAGAGTAACTTTGAAAATTTCCCCAAAGTTAAAGGGATTAAGGTCATTGAATTTGGTTTTTTAAATACCTATCCCAATTCCCTATTTTTCCTTCTCTGCATCTATGAGTAGGATCAACAAATTTCTCCTATCCATGACTAAACCTTTAATCTACGTTATTTGATTACTTTATTCTACCAAAATCTAGGTCTTGTTTTTTCTGCATAGGAGTATATCAAGAGCAGATAATAAAATACTCTTATTTTCCAAAGTTTTTAATGTTTTTAAATTGTTCCTCCCCTTTGTTTATGGATTTTGGCATCCAATTTGCTCTTACCAACCTCTTTGAATGCACTGACTGCCTACTCACAAGTGCTCTTCCTCATATTTAATATTTTATCTTTGATGGTGACCTTTTTGTCTCAAAAATATTTAAATTACCCCATATCATGTGTTTTAATCCATGTCATTAATACCAGCTTGATTTTCCTTGAACAAGATGAAATATTTCAAAATACCATGTCATTAATGGTCTTGCATGACTGTTAGCAGTCCTTTTTCCATACTTGTCCAGTCACCACCACTTTCTTGAACATTGATTTAAAAATTGTCACAAAAAAATTATTGATGGGTAGGATTACTATTAAATTTAACCTATATGAGTCCCCATGGTCCAATAATTGTATGTATCCTATTAGGAGAGAATATATAATGCAACCGTAAACTTGAAGCCAGTGCTTGGGTTCATCATAGACTCAAAATGACAAAGCGCATAGGTGAGCATGACCACAAAATTAAAGTCTTAGTCCCTTCTATTGAAGACATGTGTCATTATGATGCTCCTCAAGAAAGAAGAGAGTTCTATTTTAAAGAAAAGGTGCACCATTGGCTGAGGGAAGTGGGCCCCATTTTTAACAAGACTTCTATAGGAATTTTAGAGGGAGACATGCATCACCACATCACTTCTTATAGATCCCTAGGATTTCATACATTAAGCTTAATCTATCAGTTTCTGGGTAAATGAGATGGATAAACTTGGTATAATCAAAGAGAGTCACTCTCTCGGTGAACTTGAAATATTTTTTGAGTGTTTAAATGTCATGAGTTCATAGGTGTATGCCACATGTCCTTATATAATTGAAAATTGAAGCCTTAAGCTTAATGTCACATGTACACTTGAAGGTCTTACAAGGCCCTTCAAGGTATCACCCAATACTACCTTTAAACCTTCAAGGTTACCCATATGCATGTTTGAAAGGTATCTCCTAAGTGATTCCTTCAAAATTTTAGATCCACAACAGAGGTTCAAATCACATACATGATCCTAAAATATAAGAAGCATATTATTTTCCATAATTTTACTCAAAACCTCTATTACTCAATATCATTTTGTATTATAATAAAATACATGGTTGAATATTGACTTCATTATCTATTTTTCTCTATGTGGCTATTTCACTCTGATGTATGTTTGAAATGTATCTCCTAGGAGATACATTCAAAGTAGGATGAAGAAATAATTGAAGTATGTAGTATATGATATTAAAATCTATTATTTTTCTAGATTAACATAAATTTTGTCATTAAAAAAAAGTCATACATTACCTTTTTAACATTATTAGGTTTTAACATATCTTCATGCTTATGTTTTGTTATAAATATAGCTTTATCTCCTACATAAATGTATAAATTGGACTGGTTTTATAAATAATTCAATTAAAAACTCTTCTTCTTTATTTTACAAATGTCTAGGATGAAAAATCATACATCAATGGCTTTCTAATGTGGATACTATGTTTATCTCATAAATAATGGTAAGGTCATTGGTGAAGGAAGAATACACAAAGTGGCATGTTCAGATGTTGAATCTCTAGAACTCATAAATATCACTTCCACATGCCACAATAAGGAAATATCTATTGAATGTGTAAGTGTTAATATGACTAAATATTTTGATCTGACTCTACCACTTCCATTTCCTGCATCTTTTGTGGATAATTTGGGTGATGTAGTTGATATTTTTATTATATAGAGCATAAAAATGATACAACATGTCATAGACAAGTTTTCTATAGATAATGACATGGAACAACGACAAAATAATGTGAGTTTAGTTCTACATATACAACCATTTCAACAAGAAAACCCTTGCTTGGATTCATTTATTCAATATATTAATGATCCTACCACATTTCAAAGCCTAAGAAAAACATTTCTTGGGAAAAGGGTATATTTGTTGCACAAATGTACAGATCTTGCAAATGATGAAAAAATTGCTTTTTATTTTATTGAATTTACATAACTAGGGGAGATTTTTTGTTTCAGTCTTATCCCAATGTTAGAAAATTAATTGGGAATTTACATAAGGCATGTTATACAACATTGTGAGACTTGTAATATAGAGATAACTGAAACATCTATTGTTAGATGCCCTTCCAACAAAATAGTGGACACTAAGACTTGTAAAGACATACATTTACCATACATGAAACCAAAGGAGAAAAAAATTGGAAGTGTTTGGGATGTAGTGGATAATGAATTCACTCCTTACCTAACATTCCTAGTGCAAAGGCATCCAATTTTTTTAACTCATGCTTAAAAATACTTGAGCTAAAAGAGAAGTTAGCCAAACACTTCATCAGCCAAGTGGAGTTTGATGAAAACATAGATAGGGAGATTTCAATAATGTATGCAAATAAATGTTTCACCAAAAAATGTTTTTAGTCAGAATTACAATTTGAGATTATAAAATATACAAAGATAAAGTTTCTTGATTCCACCACTATAGATAGGAGGCAATATGTCTTGGATGCCCTTTTTACCAATTTGTTTAAGAAAAATAAAAACAAAACTACAATTGAATTTCAGGGTACATAGATCTATTTAGAAGCTTGGCTTAAAATAATAGATTAAAGAGAAGTACTTTTTTGACATTCAAAATTGTCACAAAAATGGGGAATGAAATGCATTCCATACAGGGATATTTTGATAACAGCCACATAAGAAGACAATAGAATCTAAAGATTTGTTGGACTAATTGGTGGATGATTTTGTAGATGTTTCTCCAAGACTAACATGACAGGTAGATATAGATGGCTCATGATAAAGTGTTCAACATCTTCTAGCATATTTCACTCAAGAATTTAGGAGGTGCCACATCAATGTACAATTAGTAGATATAGAATATGAGCTAATATCCCAACCAAATTCAATAACATGTGGAGAACTAATTTTCATGATGTGACCATTACCATGTTTGATGACTTCACTAGGTGAAAAACATGCATCTTGTTGACTCAACATAAATGCTCAAGGTCCCTCTCTAGAGATCAATAAGAGTGTATCAATAAAGAATTCAGGATGCATTCAAATCAAATACTTTCTACAAAATAAATGTATTGCACACATAAATGACTATCAAATCAATACCCTAAATAATACCTCAGTGTCATTCATGACAAGGTGGAATGTCAAAAAACATTTCTACTAAGGATAGTAACAAAAAGTAAAGTAGTTATGGATAGAATATTAGAGTTCTCAATGGAAAGGATTATAACACATGGTCATGGTACATGCGGATATGGGCATTTTTTAACCATACATTCTTGGAGGGTCTAACTTTACTATCACCTCATTGAATAAGTGCTTTAGGGATATGGAAAAAATAATGCCATATACTTATGGATCTTTACTATATAAACCTATACCTTTAAAATATCCATTGTATGATGTAATTTTGTCTAACAACTGATAACCTAAATGAAATAAATACAAAGAAGAAACACAATATATTGTTGCTTTCAAGAAACTTCCTTCCAGGATATACCTTCAACTAGACAATTATTATGGGGATAATAAGAATAGGTACTTCCATCCATAATTATGTTTAAAAAATGTTGAAACTTATATGGAACTAATGTTACTTTTAAAATTTCACAAAATCATGTTTTTTGTATAGGTATGTGTTGCAATATTTATCTCTCCTTGTATACAGAGGTGTTTTCCTCGATGTTGAAGTTAAATTTCTCCTTGTAAGACACCCATGAAGACATCGACAACACATTTAGAATCTTGTCTAAATGCATAAAGAGGGAAGATGTATGGAATGTGGTAGAGATGATGGACACTTATAGGACATGTGAAAATAAAAGAGACTTAACACCATATTTGATTGAAGAGGTAGTGTATTTCAAAGAGTATGTTAATAGTTACTAGCTGAAGGGAAGAAATGAAAAAGTAGGCTTGACAAAAGGTCAATACTTTATTCTATGCATGGATCAAAGTTAGCCCATTATGCATTGAAAAAAATCTATACGAGATAGAAATTGGTCCTCCTAAATTACATTATGGGGAACAAAATAAAATGGTGAGCCAAATGCTCCATAAGGTAATTTGAAAAAAATATATTTCAAAGACTTTAAAAATAGAGAAATGTCTAAAGATTCCATTATTGCAAAAGACTCAAATAGAAGTAGAAAAAAGAGTGAAAAAGAAATTAAATATAACTTGAATACATCAATTCAATGAATTTTCATTGACTGGAAATAGTAAGTGGAAGGATCTAGCATATTACTTCCAAAACATCCATGACATAATTAAAGAAGATATGTTCCCTTTTAAAGCTAAGTGTATAGGATATTTTTGGCCCATAACTCACCAAGATATATCCATGAATAGAGATTTGTACAAAATGGTTCATGATAGGTCCCTTGATTTTGGAGTGGCATCTACATATACATATGTTGGTCCAAGGAGCAAAAGAACAAAAAATGCATTTGATCTAGCTCAAGATGTGCAAATTAGAGATATGTTATATATCAAACCTGATGATTCTATAGGAATGGACTACATAGTATGGGTTTTTAGAGATAAAATCAATATTGAGATACTAAAAACAAATGTGGATATAGAATGAAGGGTCAATATAACTTGGTTCATTCCAGTTCATGTAGGGAAAAAATATGCAGAAGAAGCATAAATTTATTCAAGCTACTTGGACAAGAAATGGAAGCCAAACCCAACTGACACATCTTTACCATCCATACTCATAGATAGTATCATCTATACTTTGAAACCAAATAAAAATGGGAGAGGTCATACACTTGTTCTCATTGATTTTTTGAAAGACATTGTTACAGATTATTTGAATGCATTTTCCCACTAAACACTAACAAAAATAGTGATAAAAGGATTGGGAAATTTGAAATGGTGTTTCCTTAATTTTGGAATGAAAAATATGAATGTTTTTTTTTAAAATTTAATCCATTTTTTGATAATGTATAATGTTTTATTGTTTTATTTATTTATATTAATTTCTAGTGGAACTTTGCATTTTGGGTCTTGGATAATACACTTCAACATTTGAGTTTTATATTTTCTATAATGACAATTTAGTATTATGGTAATAGTGCATCTATTTAATAGCATTTGACTATTAGAAAATACACTTCACATTTTTTCATCATTCAAAATATTATTTGACAAATGGTCTTCTTAATTTGTACATTTGAGATTCTACACTTTAGATTTTGTGTTTTTTAAAATACACTTCGGCATTCCTATGCATGTAAAAAGTCCTTTACGGTTTATGCCTTGGAATGTCCAACTTTCATTTCAATATTTTTTCATTGGCATTTATGTATTGACAAATTCTATTTAGATTTTTAGTTTTTCAAATTACAATTCATATAAGCACATGCAATTGTGCCACGTGGCACAATCTTGGTGAATCGGTTGTATAGAAGGATGACCAATCTAAAAAAAGTCCTTAACAATGCAAGCACCTAAGATTGAAACACGTATCAAAATCTTAGTAAATTGACTATGTGGGAGATTATATTAATAATATAATGATAAAACACCCATGATCGACACATGGTAGGTACACAAATATGAGATAAACTTTGATGGTCATGAGGATATCACCCAAATCAGATTAAACATATAGTTCACAATCTAATCAACTGATGAAATGTGGCATCCAAATCATCCCAAGTGTTTTAAATCACATATCACCTGAGCACCCTATTAATATATGAATTATTTTTCCTTAATGAATAAACTACCAAGTCTTATTATCTGTAAATGCATGGTCTGTGAACCAGTTTCAATGACTGCATAATTTGGACTTGTTACAAATATTTAATATAAATGTGATTTATTTGTAATAAGTCTAAGTAATTATTGATGAAGTCCAATTTAGTTATGATAGTTTACAAATAATAATTATTTATGATCATTTTAAATAATTTGGACTCATCACAAATACATTAGATAGATGTTATTTATTTATAATAAGTCTAGCTTAATCTTGATACAGTCCCATTTAATCTTGATATAGTCCAATTTATTTATGATAGTTTTCAAAAATTTGGACTATTGATAAGTTTAAATTATATTAAATAGTTCTTCTTAGCTAAAATATCAATTAAATAATAAATATAAGTCCACGCATAATCTGAAATGAATAAATGAGGTTAAAATACTTAAAAAAGTTTAATGAATTAAATTTTACTTGTACTCTTTTTATTATGATTTAAATATAGTAAGATATCACAAGTTAATAATTGAGTTAAATACCATGTTAATTGACTTTTAATTGTATTTGAATTGAGATTAAATTAAAAAAACAAATAGTTTTTTTGAATTATTTAAACTAGAAATGTGAAGGAATTACCTTTCAAAATATATTGACTTGGTAATAAAAAATAAGCGTAATACTTAAAAAAATGATTTATTTCATAAAAATATTTGAGTGTAAGATATCGAAACCATGAACACTATGTGTTGATCATAAAAAATGCAAGTAGTGCACTGGAATACCAAAAACAAAGAATGGGGAACCTAGAAGGCATAACCAATACAAATGAAAGTGGAAAAGAAAGGTAACAACTTATATCTTAAAAAAAGGAGAGGGGCCAAAAAATAAAAGGTAGGATGAAAATTAAATAGAGATTTCAGGTAGGAAATCAAACTCGAACCAAAAAAACTACTTAAATGACTAGCTAAAAAGAAAATAACACTAAGAAGAAAAGTGCACAAATAAAAAAGCCAATGCTCAGATGAAAAAAAAATGATGCTAAAGACTTAGAGATAAATGCATGTAGTTTAAGGGAGGATTAAATATAAATTCAACCCTATAAAGGTAGAGAAATAACATTAAAGGAAATGTGTAGCCCTAGGAAGAAGGGTAAATAATAGTGAAGGGGAAAACTAAAAATTAAAAAAAAGTTGGATTAATAAAACAAGATGTATCACAAGTTGAGTAAAATGTTAGGTAAGAAGGTTAAAGATAAAAATAAAAATGAATGTGTTGGAAAATAAAAACTCTAATAAGGGGACACCTATGTGATAGGGAGCCAAATATAAAGGCAAACCATCTACGTAGATTAGTGAAGATTTTAGAAAAATAACTTTCTCTTAAGCTTTTGATAATTTTTGAAAGAGTAAAAAAAAATTAGATTGAAATAACCATAGAGTAGGAAGAATGTTAATTTTATTTAAAAATTTTCATAAAATAGAGATAAAAAAACCACATAGAGAGCCTTGCAAAACTAGTTGTAGGATGTTTAAAGTATTCCTTATAAGCAACCTATAATGTGTTAACAACAAAAAAAATATTAAGCAAAAAATTAGAAACATACAGATTGAACAATATGGTAAGGGTGAAGCCCTTGAAAAAAATATGAAATTTCTTCCAAAAATCCTACACACTCTAAAAACTAATGTCAATAAGATAAACCTAGCTCTGATACCATGAAGGAATTATACCAAAAATATTCATCAATGACATTTGAAAGTGCATAAATTAATGAAAGCAAGAAATGATATTACATCTCAAGGTTTAAACCATAAATGAGACAAGAATTTTAAAGTGGAAAATTGAATGTATCAGAGAAAAATCCATGTGATATTATAAGAAGGCTTGTTACCAAAATCTTCACAATTACAATTTAGAAGAAAGAGTAATTTGATAAGAAGAGAGAGAGATTCAAGTTTCTAGTGAGGAAATGAGGAGAGAAAAGCTCTTTTAATAGATCAAGAAGAAGAATATGGGAGTTACAAGGATTTCCATGATTACCTAACAAGCCTCCTTTGTGTGTGCCACTCATGGCTACTTTCGTTGGAGAGTGTAGAGAAGTGTGTGCCAAGTGGGGGAAGGAGTTACTTATGTAATTAACTTACAAATACTAAAGGGGAACAAAGAGGTGAGTGAAACCTCATAAAATCCAGATTTATGTGAATTTATAATTCACAAAAATAAAAAATTCATACACATAAATAAAACTTAAGATAAATATATTATCCTAAATAAAGGGTAATTATAACACCTTGCAAGATTTCTTGTCAGCCACCTTCTATGTTTATTCTTACATAATTTTTATTCATCAACTTGATATTGTGCTGTAACATATTCTTCTTATAGTGTCATATCTTATTTTTTGTATTCACTGCCTATGATGTTTTCTTCTTCCTACAAGGAAGAAGCTAAAGAATATTCATAATAGTGTGCTTTTGAACTAAATGATTTTGCTGAGTAGGTAGTGTTAGTCCATTTTTTAGTCATTTGAAACCCTTGGTGGTTTTTGATGGTTGCAATATTGAATCTTTGTTTGGATCCTATGCATCAACTACCACTAGGTCAAAACATTAAACTAGTTGGTCCTTTATTATTGGATACAATCATGGCTCCATGTGTGTCCTCTTCCTTCTTACTAAATCTACCTATGGATTTATAGGTTGTGAAGGGATTTTTTGAGCATGCAAAAAACCTATAGCTAGATATTCTCTAAAAAATTATGTAGTTTATCATATTTTCTTAGACTCTTTCCTAACAGTGTCGATGATGATGGATAGAGGGGGTATAGTTAGTTCTACCCATAAGTCCTATCACACCTAATTATGCACTTGAAAAGTGTGTATTTCCTTCCAAAACAATAATAATTTTTCTTATTCTTGATCATATACTTATTTTCCTATGTTTTCCAACATGGATTGGTAGACTTATTCCTCCTTGATACCAATCTTTTACATATTGCATTGTGTAGAAATTATGGGCACATATAATTCATCCAACTAGGAATTAGTGCTACATTTCCTCTTTTTCACTGGTAGTGGTGATGACCTTTATGTACGTTCCTTTCTCTTCCTTTTTTAATTCTATGATGGAACTACAAATTTCTTAGAAGTTATGTACTATTGGGATAACTACTATTATGAAAAAGGGGATTTGTGCTCTTAGAGGCATATATCACAGTGGTTGGACTTCTGCAACTACAAGGGGATTTTTTTGTAAGACCTTAGCCTATGATTCCATAATTATAATAAAGAAAGGAGTGGGAAAAATTAGTGCCTTTATGATCTAAAACTAGAAAATTTGGATGGCCTTAGGTAATAATTTGACTTGCGCATACTCTCTTAAATAATATATGACATTTATGGGAACTTGAGGGTGTGATGTGATGACTTTTAATATCTCCAACCACTATGCATTAAAATTCCACAACTATGTGTCTTATTATCCCTCCTTGGTCTAAATGAGATTAGGAAACTGCTTTATAAGTAAAAAATTGACATTAGGGTTAATTAGGTCCTATGGAGACTTTCACTAGATAAAATAAAAAATAAGTGCCAAAAATTGGTACTAAAATATCTGCCATGGACCAACAAAAACTTTTTCAATATTTGTAATGAACTCATAAACTAGAAACTTGAGACAATTTAAGTCTTCATTCCTAAAAATCGTGTGATAGGTGTTATCAATAACACATTTGGTTGTTTTTTTAGTAGTTTTTATGGTTTTACAAAACCTCTTAGTGATGCACTCAACAGAAATTCATACTAGAGTATCCTATATTGATTCCATTTAAATTTCTCTTGATAATCTAGTGTATTTTTACTTTGTATTAGAATGAATGGGAAGTGCCCTTGTTTTTTAAGGTAGAAGATATGTGCCCTTGTATAGAAGTCATGTTTAATGGGAAATGGTAGTGGTGTTCATATGTATAGTCATGTCTTGCAATAAATTAATAAAACCTTCATTATATATGTTGAGAATAGGCATTACAACTCCATCAAATTATCTGAAATTTGGTAGATTGATTAAACTTTATGCATCCAAACCTCATAGGGGGTGATGTAATTCTAGGGATACCTCTTGTACTACCTATATATGATTAGGGATAAACATATTGGATTCAATATCATCGATGAAGAAAAAAGGATTGGGATCAATAAATTTAGTTTGGTGTAGGGCAAGACCAATGTCCATAGCCTCCTTATAGGTGTTAGAGAGATGAATGATTAGCTATATTCAATCCATGGTGTTTGATTTAATGGTGGCACACCATAAATTAAAATTTTCTTGAATGTAGAGAGTTCTTTGCTCACCCAAGTGTCTAATGGCATATTGTTATAGGTTCCCTTATATTTATATTATTTTCTATGTTATAGAGCCTAACACCTAGTTTTGAAGGAGCTACATTTCCCATGTGCCATTACACATTAGAATTGAATGCCATCCATCATTGGTTGATGTGATGTTGTTTCTTAGCTATACAAATGAATTATTTTGGCTAATATAGTTTTGATGTGACCCTATGTCTCGTCCCACATCGAGTGTACTTTATTTCTCATCCATTGATTATGACCCTTAATGCTAATTTAGAAAAAGGTGCCACAATTAGATTGTGTCATCATTAACATATTTGGATGAGAACTATCTACCATTTTCATGCACTTTATTTATGACCATGTCATTCCCATACTTAATTATTGATGTCCTCCTTGTAGATGTGACTAACATGTGTGTCTATTAATGGCTTGTTTATTTTATGATTGTAACTTGGACTACAAGTTTTCTACTTTAAATATAGAGATCACACTCTACTTATATACTAAAAATCTATAAATAGAACATAAAATAATTATTAAAATAAAAACCCTATTATACATGGTGCTACTCAACACCTACTCATATGTTTACTATGAGATCAATGTGATATTAATGGTAGTAAGGCTTAAGCCTATAGCCATTTACCTAACTAGGAATATTTCCTAAATATAACTTAAAAAAAATAGTTCCTTGTTATGACAGTTCATGAATAATGTATGGTCTATTCCATCTAATATACATCTTTCCTAGAAATACTCTGAACATGTTATCATATAATAAAACTATCTATTTTAGCTGAAACTCTTTAGTTCATAGGTTACGATCATTATATACCTTACAAATATTCATATTCACATCATATTTCCATTGATATATGGCTATATTTTCTTCCATCCTAGGTAGACCCATCAGTTTAGCCTTTAAAGAGTCTTAATCCCATATTCACATGATCATTATAATTCACAAACTAGGAACAATATATTCCATGGGCACCACTACCTCAAGACCATAGACCAACTGAAATGGGGTAAAACCTATCACACATTTGTAGTTTATTTTGTATGCCTAGAGAATCAAATGAATCATGTCCTCCCAATCATCTTATTATACATTACATATCTTTTTTAACATCTTGTCTATGACTTTATTTGAAGCTTCAAGTTATAAATTTTCTTGTAGATGATGCATAATAATTTTATGGTTCAATATCATAAATTATTCTATGAGATTATTGATTATAATCTTTATAAAGTGTGTTTACCTATCACTGACCAATTTGATTGGACACCCAAACCTTGTAATGATGTTTTCATATAAAAACTTGGTTACATCCTTGGCACTATAGCTTGTTGGCACAACAAATTTAACCCATTTTATAAATTAATATGTCATAATGATGATATAACTTGCATGATTATCATTTCTTGGTGGATTTATAGGCCCCACAAAATCAATACTTCACTATTCAAAAAGTTTTAATACTAGCATTGGGTTCAAAGGAAACTCATCTCATTAATTAGGTTTCCCTTGTGTCTGATAAATAACATAGTGTTTTACAACACAATGTGCATCAAGGAACAAGTTAAACCACCATATACCACATTGTCATATATTTCTCATAGTAGAGTCTCCTATGAAATGTCCTTCTGTGACTTTTTGATGTGCTTCTTGAAGAGGTTATGGCAATTAATGCTCTTAAGCTACTCTTTTTATCACCTCATCTTTGCCCATCTTATACAATAATACATTTATGATAGTATAGGGAATGGATCATGTAATCAATTAATTTTTATCTCACTCAACATAGTGCACATGAAATATTATTTATTCCAAAAAATTGGCTATGTCCTCCATGTTCTCAGGAATCATAGAGATTATAAAGAGATGTGCATCTAGTGGTTCATCTTAAAACCATTCAGGTTCTCTATTTCATATCTTTCTCAAGTGGCCAGGTCACACATTCTCTCTTCCAAGTTTAACGTTGATCCTAAACTAAAATTCCTAAAATAACATTAACAATTGATAGATCCTTCTACCCAACATAGGTTTATTAACCAAATATTGTAAGGCCTAATGATCAGTAAAGAAATCAAAGGGTGTTTTTGGAATATGATACCTAAACTTATGTAGTGCTAACACCATTAATAATGCCTCATGTTCTATAGTGTGAACACCATTTCTAGTACTTCCCATTCTGTCCAATCCACCATCTCCTAGCTATGCTAACATAACTTCCACCACAAAACTTGAAGAATCTACATGTAATTAAAATGGCTTACTCTAGTCATGAAATACTAATATGGGAAATATAATTAATCTTTGATTTAGATCAAAAAATTCTAATTTTCACTCCTAGTCCATTCAAACCATGTATCATTGTATAATAGTTTCTATAAGGACATAGAGATAGATGTATAACCTATAATAAACTTCTTGTAATACCCTGTATGACCTAAAAATGCTCACACTCATAGAAATATTTGGAGGTGGTGTACAAACTATGAATATTAGTTTTACTTGATCAATCAAAATTCCATCATTGTATACTATATGGCCTAACAGGATACTAAATGTGTGAAAAACAAGCATTTTTTTAAATTTAATGCAATTCACAAGTCTCTACAACATTATAAAATTAGTCATAGTTAGGACAAATAGTATTTGAAAAAATAAAATACAACCCAATAATATAAATAAACATCTAAAAATCCAAGAATGTTTATTTAAAATAAATCACCATAGCCCTAGAAATATAGACATATCATTATTTAGACCAACTGGCATTACCTTATATGCAAAAGAACCCCATTCAATTGTGAATGTTGTTTTAGCTTGGTCCTATTCTATGATGGAAATTTTATGATAGCTACTAAATCCATCCATGAAGGAGTATACTTCATGACCTATGACTGATTCTAGAACCTCATTGATGAAGGATATAGGAAATGGATCATTGATGGAAGCATCATTCAATACATGGTAATCCCCACATACCCTGATCTCGCTTGAATTTTTATGATGCACAACCATGGGATTAATCCAATCCACCTTTTCTACTAGATAAATGATACCTACTTCCTACATGTGTGCAACTAAACCTTCACCTTTAACTTCATGTTGGTATTCAATCTATATGGGAACTTTTTGATAGGTCTTATGAACTCTTTTAGTTTGATGTGTATCTCCCCCAATAATGGATATACACATTTCACCTCTCCAAACCTAGTGGGAAAAACATCATGATAATCCCTTAGCAGCTACAACCCTTATAAAATTTCATTCTGAGTCTAGTAATATCTAAAATTCATAAGTTTTGGCATAAAATCTATCCTAATATTCTTAACAAATTTCTTTAGTGGTTTATGATATATCTTATTAGATCCACTAATAATGGACTCTCATAGATTTCTCTATCCTTCTTGTTCTAAAATATTGAAATTTCACATTTTTAATCCTTAGTTTATTCTATAATTTGAGATTTTGGTGGCTTATCTTATCATTCTAGTTCAAAGAAGCCATTCAGGTCCAGATGCTCATTACTATTGATAGACCCTATCAACTCATCTATAGTCCTATTATAATCTTTGATAAGAAAATTTTCCTTATTTTTACTTACTTTTTAGTTATATATAATTATATTCAAATAATGAGATGATTCTTGTTGTGATGATTAGTCTATCATAGTATTTAGGGCTTCTACTTGCCCATGACATAACAAAAATTTTAATTTCTATAAAACACTATGTACTATAGGATTTTCATCCTCAATAATAAATGTTCAGATAATTTTTTTTAAATATATGCCCAATGAATATTTTCTCACCTATGATTTTTATGCATATACCAATTAGATACTAATGGTGCCAAAATGTATCTAAAAACATGCACCTATACTTAGGTTTGACATCCTACATAGACCATATGTATACACACTTGTGTATATGTAACTATGGACACTATCCTTATTGAAATAATGGCCAATATGATTTGATAGTGGTTGGTATCTGAAAATGTGCTCATAATAATTTGAATGCCTCATCCCATGGTAATTGATTTTTCCTATGAACTACCCACCATGCCACAATAATTAACTTCAACACATAATTGAGTGTACTAAATCTATAATCCACGTTAGGGATATGATGTTTTAATAAAAAATGAACTGATTGAGATCCTTATTTATGAATTATTGTGGTAGTTGACATTCATTGGTGAAAACCATTCACATAGTGCAAACCTCATTATATCCTTGGACCTAGACCAACATATGTATATTTGAGTCACCACTTACTGAAGATGATACATCCCAAGGTAAGACACCTTCCAGAGTAGGCTCTATGTAATCCATATATGTCAAACCTATATTATACAATAAATCTACCTTAGAACTAGTTGGATATTATATAAAGGGTGATCTACATTCTAAATATGAAACTGAGGTGCTAGTGACTATGTTATAACTGATCTATATACAAGATGCTCAAATTGATATGATTGTATTAACATTCTTACTATAGATTAAATTTTTGGTATTCAATACCTCATAGAGCATTATATTTTTTTATCTAAATTTACCTTGAACCAATTTTCATCTCCATAAACATAAGGTGAATTTGGTTCTCTAGGGATGACTCATGGCTTATGCTCAGACTTGTTCAAAGATATCAAAATTATCTTATCTCCTTGGTGCACTTCCAATTGGTTTTTCACTATATCAATAATCATTTGGCCATCATAATCCCATTTATTGCCAATAAAATTAGGATAATGGGTATGATATGTTTTCATGTCGATTACCTCAAAATATCCTCACAAGCTTAAGTTAATAAACCTAATTTCTACATCTTCAAGCCAACTAATTAGTTCTACTCTCCCATAAACTATGAGATTGAGAGTAACCAGGATATAAATCATCAATGATTCACCAATAGTCTCCTAGGTAGATCTCATTATCATGTTTACTTTGCTTCCAAAGTCAAATACAAAATTAGGTACTTCATATCTTATGAGTTAAATATCCACTCATTAGTCAATGTCCCAAGGATTTTTAGTTTTTACATGCCAAATGACCTTGTTATCACTTAATAAAATTATGAATATTTTTAATATTCTATGAGATATATTCATTTCATAGAGTGCTCAATAGTTTTAATAGATATATCAATCCAATCACTACTCTTTCCTGTCACATTATGTGAACAACCTACCCATATATTTATGCATCAATAGCTATAACATCACCTTCAATGCATTCTATTATTATATGTTCTAAATAAATTATGCTACTTGATACATCAAGCATTTTTACCTTATAAGGTTATGATACTTATCCTATTTAACCTTTCTTATTATTTGATCTTATGCAATTTTTAAAGGGGTTAATCCTCACTCTGTGTGTTGTTGCCTTGTCATTGCTTGCATGAATGCATTATTCCTAGGGTGTGAAATTATCATTTTTAGATTTTTCACATGTTTTTATTTCCTCCATTTTTCTAAAACTAGGTAATCTTTAGTATGATGTTGTCTTATAATCATGCAATAGATGTAATACATTTATCTTTGAGGATTAATCAGGTAGTTTCATGTGAAGTGGTTATATTCACCACATAAATAACAATAAATTGGTTGAAAATATTTAAACTTACCATTGTTTTGACCTCCTTGGTATCCACTATGTTATCCTCCTCTATTTTGTTAAAAACCCTAACCTTTTGAGTGTTTCCCATAAAATCCCCTTGACTTCTATCATTGTGCATCATATCCACTAGACTACCATCGAGATGGTGGAGCCCAATTTTATTGTTTTGATTGAAAAATCATAGTGTTCCATAAGGAATGATAGTAGTACTATGGATATGATGACATCCATCTATCCTAACCCTGGGATTGATAATGTGGCAACAAATACATCCACCTAGGACATTCCCACCTTTAGGTCTATAATTATCAGATTCAGAATAGGTGTCTACTATAATTTGACTAAAAATATGTTATTATTTATATCTAATTATATTTCTTATAGATCATGATAACTCTTATCATCATGATTAGTTAACTTACAAAAATTATAGTACAATCTCTATGGTTTTTTAATGTACCACTATAGTAAATGACACTTTGATATTACATGTTCTACTACTCTATATATGTCATAGAGTTTAATTTTGATTTTAGGATAGTCATTCCTATGATGTCCTTCCATACCAAAATCCATACACCATATAATTATCTTGGGATTATTTATTTCATGAATATCATCCATTTTCCTAAGAAAAACATCTATTTTTTCTCAATTTAGATCTATTTGATGGATCATCTCCATAATCCTCAATCTATTCAACCTAAAGTGTAGTTATTTGAGCATCAACCTTGGTCAATAACTATGACTATACAATGGAAAACTAAATTCTTGATCACATCCTTTTCAAAAACCAATCAACCATATCTTTATATTCCATGATAAAATCAATATACCTGAAAATCTATATTTGTATTCCCATAATTATTCTACACTTTGCTTCCAAATCTCCTTGACATCCTAAATAGTCTAACTTGAACACTTATTCATCTTGAATTCTATGATTAATTAGTCCTTAAATTTTTTAAGACATAGATAATTAACATCCATTTTATAAATTAACTCTATATCTTGGCCTATTAAGGCTCCTACGAGTTCTTATTTCTTCACATCTTCAATGGTCACTGCTTTAAGCTACCATTTCATATCATAGATTAATATATATTGTTTAGGGTTAGAATACCCATCATATTATTTAAAAATTAATAAAAATTCCTATGTTTAATTTTATGCTTGGTTCTCTAGTAACTGTTATTACTAGCTTCTATGAACTAGTCCTTACAAGTGTCTTAAAACTAGTTTCAAAAGAGAACCTAGCCTCTTCTAACATCTTTATACCTATAAATTTCTTAGATTCTATGCTAGGTTTAAGAAATTTATCTATAAATGATTGAAACTAATTTCTTCTTATACCAACCTCTAAACTTTTTTTCTTTTGTTGAAGATAAAATGGGCTTGGGGATGCATACTTACAAGACAAATATTTTTTTCTTCAACTTATTTTGTTTGTGATCTTAAACTTGTGATTTTTATATGATTGTGCATACCTTACTCTAGATAATATTCTTTCCCTAATACAAATAATATACTTCCATATCTATGATCTACCTCTACCCTCTAATGGCTCTACTATTAATCTACTTTCCTATTTTTCCTCACTCTATTCCATATCCTCTTTATCCTAATCTCTATTTTCTTCTTTCTTGGGCCCTTCCATTCCTTGGTTTTCATGATAACCAAACTCTCCAATTTATGTAATTTATATAGACTCTCTATATCTCCCCTCTCTTCTACATCATTTATGTTAATCCTATTCCTATTCACAGTTACATTTTGGTTATCTTATTTATTCCACCTTCTTTGTTATTATAACTTTCTTTCTAATCCTTTTCTTCTCACTCTATTTCTTTGCATCCTCCATCTTCTAGGTTCAAGTTAAATTTCCTCTACTTAACTCTTCATCATTCACTCTTATATCACATGTACCCCCATAATGCTTGAAATGACTAATCCATATTGGTAGGGGTAAGAAACATGGAATTTTAACAAATAACATATTGATAAGAGCAGGTAGTTGCTAAAGGAACTTTCATCAATTTCCTCTCATAAATAAGTCTATGGTAGTTTATTTCAAGTGATCTATCACACGGATCCAGTTAGTATATAAATTTTATAGTATCTCTAATTTTTATTCCATCTAAACTATAAATTATATCCTTCTTGGCTGAAAATAGTAGTACTCTAATCTAGATAATCACACAACCAATAATCTAGACAATTCACACAATAAAATTTCATAATTTTTTGTGTATATGATCGTAAATAACTTCTTTCATAGTCTTCCCTATTTTTTTATTATTACTATGTAAAGTTATGGATTCTTTCATATATCCATGTCTCAAAATATTTTCTCCTTGGTATCCATCTCAACATGTTTCAAATACAAGGTTCCACTCCAACCACACCATTATTAGTATAGGTTCTTTTAAACCCATTAAAACATGCTAATAGGGGATAAAATTATGTTACAAAATGTGGATAATATGAAACATAAGGCACAATGTCATGGTTTTAATTATATAGACACATTTTAGTATTGAATTCCCATGTTTTATAAATAAGATTTTTTTAGAACAACAATTATTTACATGATAACAAAATATGTAAAAATAGAGTATACACAAGGAATAAATACATTAAATTAAACATGAATTCATAAAGAAGATAAGGAAACATAACATAAAACCATTTATTAATATCTAAATTGATCTCAACAATTCATAATCCTTTTACAATACATCAAAACAATATTTATAGGGGTTTGAATGACTGCATCACTTCACATTCCACCTATCACTAAAAACCAAAATAAGACCTTTCACCTTCTTCATACTTTGGAACTACAAAGAGTTCTATAAAGATAAAAAATAAGATATACATAATATAAAATAGTGTGATACACACACATGACATCAACATATATATTGATATTTTACAGTCTGATACTTCTAACAACAAAGGTAATAGTGATAGTCCTAAATAATTATAAAAATAACACCTATCAATTATTAATTTACTCTTAAAAACAAATTTCCATGAAAAAAGGATATGAAAAACATGAAATCTTAAAAATCCATATGCAAGGATGTATTGAGCATTAAAACCCATGTAAGGGTTGGGCATTGTTCTAAAAATGAGTAAATAAAATCCCCAAGAAATAAAATGTATGTTTAATTAAGATGCCACATGCCAAAAGAATCATATACATTACTATCACACACACACACTCACACACACACACACACACACACACACACACACACACACACACACACACACACACACACACACACACACACACACACACACACACACACACACACACACACACACACACACACACACACACACACACACACACACGAAACATTGGTCAATATAAAGGAATTCATCATCTAAAATTTTTTATAGATCATGAAATTTAATATACAATATAAATTAACTTCATACTCTATAGGAAAATAACACACATTTTATAAGGGTAATAACACATCTTTATAAAAATCACATTTAAGAAAAAATAGGGCATACCCACTCAAGGGTTAAGGTTAATTATAGATTTGAAATAAACATCACTATCATAAATTTTATCTTAACTCATAGGAAACCCTATGTATTAGGTGTCAACACCATGGAATAATGCTCCTCTACAAGGAGACAAGGATGATACTCACTACACTCAAGGGACTCATTCTATCTTAGACACATCAATCAAGGCATGATGTTACAAAAATAGGGATGTAGTGTCAAAAATTATGAGTGATGATGAATAACATGTTATTCATGATGATCTCTATCAACAAGGTCCCATATAAAGAACCATTAATTTGACACAAGGGTTTTTAACATACAAACTACTCCAAGAAAGGGACCATAAGCTCATGGGGTTGATGACCAAAATTTTAAGATGTATCCAAAGAGAATATATATGCTATGGGTTATAAAAAAATGTGAAAAGGGGAATCTATAAATTATTAACATATTAATGACTTAATTAACTCAATGGTCACCTCTATTTAGTGTAAAATGCTCCTCAAGGCCTTCATGTTCCTCTCCAACCATTATTGAGATAAAATTACATGAAAATACTTCCATATTGAGGTTACTAACAAGACATGGATCACTATATAAAGAATATATGGGTTATACACCATAAGAACACATGAAAATTACATGATCCTCGAGAGGTTTCCTAACAAGGCCTTCTCTATGGCATCACTAGTCTATTCATATAAGTTGATTACAATAGCCTACTAAACTCATATGTATGTGACTAAGGTTCAAATAGAAATCCAAGCATAAATCAACATGAATCTTGGTCTCATGTGAAGACCAAACATGAGATAAATATAGCTATGTTGGGACCCCAATTTCGAAGACATTTTTAGCTAAGTAATTTATATAACAAGCAGTGTGGGAGAGACACGGTGTAGAAAACCATGGCATAAGAGTCCATGGTGTGGAAGAATCAAGTCAATTATAGAAAATAAGAATGATACATGGATAACTTGAGAATATAGGATTCAAATATTAGCAAAAGACTTTGGGAAACCATGAAATGTGGAGATGGTTATTGAATAGTTCATAAGAACATTGGAAAAGACCAACTCAAGTGTAGATACAACACCAACCCATAGGAAGATAGGTGCTCAGTGATGAGGATCTACCACAGAGTGATAATATATGGGTAGTTAAGATTGGGTACATAGGAATTTATTATAAATATATTATCATGACTCAATTATATTGATGATTATTAGTGAGTCATCTTATTTGTATTTACTCCTATAACTGATTGGTTGGGGTAAACCAAGTATAAATACCTCCTTGTTCTACTTTGTATTGTCATTGACAAGTTGGTTATCATTATAATTATGGAATCACTATAATATTTAACATAACATATGAATACAATGGAAGGAATATTATTTTTATTAAATGTTTGTGTTCATTTGTCTATGATTATAATGGAGTTGATATTGTCAGTTATCATTTTATACCAACTTAGTTTTCTTTTGATAGCTAAGTAACCAATGAATAAATTGATTTATATATATAACTACATATAAGTTTAAGACCAAGTGATTATTTGAGTGTCCTAGTTTATGAATGTAAGTTAATACACCCTCAAATGATAAAACAAATGAGAATTAGTCTTAAGATGTGTGATTTGGGTGAGAACATGAGAACCTTTTTTTGTGTGATATGCCAACATGATATCATGTTGAAACTCATTTTATTAGGTATAAAAATAGGGAGAAAATAGGCCATATTAAAAGGAAAATATCCCAACATTTTGGTTCCATTTCTAAGACCCATAGTGATTATTTACATAATGATGAGAAGATGCTTGAATGGCTATCTATGGAGAATGTTGAATGATGGGTTACTAGAGTAGAAGATAATTTTGCATTGTCGTATCTTAAACTAGGAGTTTATAAATGTGCATGGGTATAAAAACATTTGTAAAATTTAATATATGAATATTTCTTTGTATAAGTGCCTATTCAACTTCACATTTGGATTATAATGTATACGCAAGACTAGTCAAGGAATTATGAATGGAATATTTCCTAGTCAATAGAGTGCTAGTCAACCTTAACAAGATTGGGAGCACCTTGGACACATGTAGTGGATGTTTAGTGGTGTGGAACCTTGAATAGTTATATTTTGGAATATACAATCTCAACATAATCATGTTTGGAGGAAACACAATTTCAATTCATCCAAGAGCTATGTGGAAGGTATATTAGACATTTTTCAATTGAGATTAAGAATATTATCATGGATTCTGGACTTGAAAGATTCTCCATGGATGACTAAACTCTCTCTTACATGAGTAACATAATTTTTGGGGAAATGGAGGGGAACACTTTGATGTAAGATTATTGATCTAGTATGGTAGTTAATCAGTAGGATTTGTGAAAGTGCAAGTATGATGAGGCTAGACAAAGGGGTATGATTGGAAGTGATATAAAAAGGGCCCTTAAGGTCTCAAGAAGTGTTTTAAGGGTCCATAGGAAGGAATAAAGTCATAGTGAGGAATTCCTAACCATAATATTTCACCTAAATCCAACATAATTATGCACAAGAGAAACAAGTGATGCATTGGTAACTGAAGAACCCAATTTGGATAGGCCCAAATCCCCACTAATAGTTTACACTCATGCTCTTGATTTATATTATGTTCTTATACAGAATTGGGATATAAATATTATAGAATAAGATACTGAACCTATTAGAGATGATTTTTAAGAATAAGACCAAGCTACTAATTTTTTATTGATTTCATTTCCATTACAAGACAATTCTATGGCTTAGTTTAGAATTCCTAGTGGACCAATCATAGCTAGTGGGAAAAGTACTAGCCTATCAATAGTTAATCATCTTATTTATGTGCCCAATGTATTAGGTGAATTTATTATTATAAGAGGCATAGGAAGTGGTATCAGTGGTGTTTTGGCTAGAGGATATGGAGGTGGTATAGGAGGCATTGGTGGACCTCCACAAAAAGGTCCATGAAGGATTAGAAGTGCATCATAATAAGCTCCATTGTGAGTACCTCATTTGCCCACTATTTATTATAATATGATGCTTCATTTACCTAAGTACTATGGTGTGTAAAATTAAAAATAACATGTTCATAAGTGTGAACTTATATAGAAATCACATGACATTACATCTACTAAATGAAAGGAAACTCATATTTTCACCACTCTTTTAGACTACACACATAAGTGGGAATCATAAGTTTGATCCGTAGCAAGCTATGGTGAATTACAAACAACTAAAGGTAGATATTATCCAAGAATTTTATAACCTAGAGTTTAAAAAATAGAGCATTGATGCCTTGAAGGACATTAAGAAATAACCAATTGAAAGTGTGCATGAGTATGATGTGCATTTTAAGATACTTCTTTCTAAGCCTTATTTTGAGATAAATGCTACTCAACATTCCTTGTGTTTCATAGTAGGCTTATTAATTCCCTTCCATTTCAACTTACCATAAAAGACCTTCATTAACCTAAATGAGGCCTTAAAAACTTCCCTTCATGATAAAGTTGTCAGAAGCATAGACATAAGGATTAGTACCTTTATAGAAGATCAAATTACTATTATGGCATCTTGATAGAAAAGATCACTGCACATAGTACTCATGATACTTGTAGTGGTTTATGGCATGTTAACTATGAATCTAAAGGTCATAATAGGAATAACTACTCCAAAAGGATTATTCATGTTATTGTGAAGAAATCCTATGAAACTTTCCAAGAAGAGCATGAATTGATGGATTGCCCTTGCTTTGACACATTGTAAAATCAAAGGTATCCTCATATTTTAAAATATGTGATGATTATACTCATGATACCAATGATTTATACCTTATTAGTGATATAAATGAGCCACACATGCATGGTACTTATTAAATTTTGTTATCAATAACTAGGACAATAGTGGAGGCTGGTCTTATAGAGGTTATGGTTGTGAATGTGGAATTAGTTAATTTGTACCTAAAACCTATTACAAGTGTGGTTCCCCATGACATTACTAGTGTGACTACCTAGTGTATCCCACATGTGCTTTTTGTAAGAGTGATCATTGTCTAGAGGAATGTCTAGACTTGTATACCATCATAATATAGGAGTAAAATAAAAAGGGTATTGGAATGATATGAATTGAAAAGACTCAATGGAGACTGTGCCATGTGAATTTGATTGGTCATAAGGTCAACATTACTATATGAAGTGGTGCTCAGTCCTAGTCCATGTCAAACTAAACCACTAATAAGGTTCAATGGGAGGAGCCTCATATGACTCATTATTGGGATGCTTAATAATATAAAGAAGTGTTACATGACATAATGAATTTGGTGTGGGAGCTACAAGGTGAGATCCAGTTCTTTAAGGATAGATATGTTTATATATGTGCTGACATGTAGAAAGCTATGGATCATCGAGAATTAGTGCATGATGAGTTTCATGAGTTATGTAAATTACACCTTGACAAAGACATTGTGCCCCTTTTGAGAAATTAGATAAGTCATAAAACACCTAGGCCTATAAAGGATCATCAATTAAACCATGAACAATGACAAGAGACTCATATCCAACCTATTATGGAGGGGATAAAGAGATCTTGGTAAATACTGCTATTCAAGATATCCTAATCGATACTAGCACTAAGGTAAATGTACTCACTGAAGATGCTTAGAGGAATATAGTAAGCCCTTCTTTGTAGAAATCTCCTCATGTGTTGTTTATGGATAATAAGACTCATGAATTACCTATTTGATTCCTTAAGGATGACACCATGGATATTTTAGGTGTCACTTTCAAAGATGACTAAAGTGATTTAGTTGGTTGAAGTTGATGAATTTCTATCTCTCTTGGGTCATCCTTGGTGTTATATAAACAATGTTGACTTAAGCTTTAAAAATCACTACATCAACTTTGAGAATGATGATCAACATTTTTTAATCCCCTTATACCATTCTCAAGGACCTCCTTATGTTGATCTATTTAATGCTAATGAGGACATTAATCATATGTACAAGGTCACATCTCAGGGAATTGAATGCCTTAATCCTAGTCTAGATGGTATATTACATTAGAAGGATGCATAATCTATCTCTAACACTACTATTAATTCTTGTGAATATTGGGATCATGGTTAGTATGATCTTAATGGAAGGATTTATGGTGATATTATTATTCAAGAGGATGATTTGTGAAAGAACCATAAATTTCATAAGTTTGTTTGCCTTCTTCATGGACACATTATGGTTATGCTACCCATGTGGTTAGATGAAAGTCCTATATTTCACAATCAAGTGGAAGTTCAAGAGTTTGTTTAGTAGTTGGAGGATTTATATATATTTGAATATTAATGGATGTATATGATTATACATATTTTTTATGGAACAACTATTCGATGGTAGAGAACTCAAGATCATAACTTACTCATTTGGGACCAAGTTCACTCTGCTATGCACCATCATTTTAATCACAATAACCATGTTCATGTAATCTTCAATTATGATGGAAATAGTTCTTTAAAATCTCATATCAAGGATTGAAAAAACATGTGGAAAGAAGATGACACATTTTTTCCTGAGTATCTATGGGTTGATGCATTCTATGATACTCTACTCACTTGGGATAGAACATGGTATGGACATGAAGGATAACACATGGAGACATATTATTTGTGTGTCCTTAAAGGTAATATGCTTATGGAATTATCTTACTCATATCTTCATATTGATTTACATCTCACCTTGAAATTTATGTGTTAGGCTATTTTAGGTTATCTAGTGCTAGTTAAAGATCACATCAAACATATACATGGCATGTGGGAGGAGAGCTTGAAAATTTTACAAGATCCTGATATAAAAGCATCATCTCCTTCACCACTTGAACCTAAATTAGACCATGAATTTAGAGAATAAATTTAGAAAGGTAAACATAATGTTGTGTACCAAGTTGATAAAGGTATCAGTTATGATTTGCTCGATCCATCCATTGATCACTTTGCTTTGCATAATAAGTTTGGCATGTGCACTATCTAAAAAACCATCCATAATGATTAATATCCATATTTAAACACCCTTCAGATGATCTAGTGTAATATTGGCATAGAAGACGTGCCCAAGATGGCCATTATGGGAAACTTTTGGTCTAATACTGATATCTCCATGGTTTTTAAACTATTAAAGGAGTATCAAGATGTTTTTACATGAAATTACATCTAGATGAAAGGAGTGCACTCTTCATTGGGAAAGATTCATATAAAGTTCGTAGAGGGTGCTTGAATTGTCAAAAAGAGGCCTTACCATATGAATCCCAACTTATGTAACTGGGTAAAGGAAGAGATTAATAGTATGCTGCGCATTGGAGTTATTATTCTTATTAATAAACTTGAATAGGTGAGCCCCATGGTCATCAATATCAAGAAGGAAAATCACATTCATGTTTGTGTTGACTATTAGATATTCAATGCTACTTAAATAATTGACCCCTTTATAATGCCCTTCACTAAAGAAATCTGAGGAGTTGATGGGTATGCGATTTATACTTTCATTAATGGTTTATTTAGATATCATTAGGTCCAAATCATAGAAGAAGATAAATCAAAATCCACCTTGAAACTAAATGGGGTTAATTCACTTACAATGTGATGCCCTTCGGGTTGAAGAATGCTCCTGTGGTGTTTACAAGGATTACGGTCAAGGATTTCAAATATTTTATTCATAAATTCCTTTAATTAAACTTGGATGATTGGAATGTCTATGGATTAGTGTGTGACCATTGTGATAATATTTAGCTTATGCTTGAGTGCTATCAAAACCTTTACATTTACTTAAATATGAAGAAATGTGTTTTTGCTACCCCACTTGGAATTTTTATAGGTCATATAATTTGTCATGATGGACTCTTGATGGATCTAGGCAAGATTAAAATTATTCTTTGCCTTCCAACGTTGACCACCTAGAGATAAGTTTATACCTTCCTAGATCACATAGGATACTATCATAGGTTAATTTAAGGTTTGCTAAGATAGTTACACAATTAAGGAACTACTAAAATAAAATGGCTAGTTCATCTATATCGATGCTCACTAGAAGGCATTTATCACACTCAAGGATAACCTTATTACTTTCCCCATTCTCTATTTTCTAGACTATAAAAAGCCATTTCATGTGCATTTTGATGCTTCAAGCATAGTAGTAGGAATTATCCTTGTTCAACCTAGTGAGGGAAATCTTGATCACCCTATTTATTTTGCCAGTTGGAAGCTCACTCTAGCTAAACAAAATTATTCAACTATAGAATTTAAATCCTTGTCCATGGTATACACACTTCAAGAGTTTTTTTAGTATTTTTTGGCCACCCAATATATTATATTTATAGACCATGAAACACTATAATACCTAGTGAATAAGTTGGTGTTGCATGGATGCATTTGTTGGTAGATTGTGATTTTATAGGAATTCTAGTTTTCATTAGTGGTGAAACTAGGTAAGGATAATTGTGACCCTAAAAACTCATTGTGCACTAAATATGGTAAACCTAAGTGTACTATTAAGGATGCCTTAATTTATATGAAACTTTTTCATGTCATGGAATGCTTGAAAAACTAAAAGATATTGTAGATTTTTTGAATATAAGCTCAATATCAGCCCACCTTCACACTCAAGAGAATAAAAAATTGGTTGTTCATGTTTTTCCCTTCTAGTTCATTAGTAGTGACATTTATAATCTTAGATTGGATGAAGTTTTACACTTATACATCATGTGACATAAACACATTGAGGTTCTTCAAGAGGTTCATGACGGTGTTATCAGAGAATATTATGCCAAAGATGATACAACACAAAAGATTATATTAGTTGGGTTGTGATTTCCTACTCTATTTAAGGATGCTAAAGCTTATGCATGCCAATGTGATATTTATTAGTACATAGGTAAACCAAACTAAAGAGATTATATGCCCCTTCATCCAATCCTAGCACATTAACCCTATGAAAAATTGGCTATTGATTTTGTTGTCCCCATTACTATAGTAGGGAGGAATAATGGAGATTTATTACAAATAATTACCTCACTCATTAGGATGAAGTAACACCAACTCAAAAATGTACTATTTACACTATTTCTATATTTATCTAGGAGAATATTATTATCAGTTATGGATGTCTGTTAAGTTTGACTAGGGATCAAGGAACTCATTTTCCTAATGAGACCATCCATATACTTTTGGTTGAGTTCATGATTGCATACCACAAGACTACAATTTACCATCCTTAGTCCAAGGGTATAGTTGAAACATTCAATAAGATATTAGGTAATACATTGAAAAATATTTAGAATGTTAGATGCAATGACTAGGATGACATATTTCTATAGTATTATGGGCCTATTGGACCACATATAAATTATTGAATAAGAGTAATCCTTTTATTCTTGTATTTAGTGTGGAAGCCATTCTTCTAGTTTATTTCCTTATAACTTCTCTACTTATTGTACATGTTGGTTATTTGGATGATGAGGAATATTTGAAATAGTTACTAAATTCTTTGCTTCAGTTGGATGAAACCCATTTTCTAGTGCATTAGAGTCAATGAGTAGAGAAGTAGAAATAAAAGTCCTAACATGATCAACATCTTAAGAACAAGACTTTTTCTCTGGGTAGTAGGTTTTGGTTTGACTCTAAATTCATGCACCATTATGTAAAATATTTCATCCATTGGGATGGTCCATTAATATTCATAATATTCATCCCATGAGCACATGTAAATTGAAGCGATTAGATGGATAGTTCCTTACAAGACATTCAATGGTAGTTGGATTCACCCTTACTAATCTGAGTAGTGTTTTCCTCTTATGTAATAAGGTGTATTCCACTCATTTAGTTTAGGATTTTAGTTTGTTTTTAAATAAGGTGTGGCATTAGTTGCACACCTTTGCTTAGTTTTAGATCAAAACTTGGTTCTTTACTTTTATATTTATTTATAATGTCATGGAGGACTAAATATAACTTGAAGTTTGGGGTAAGGAGGTGAAAGAAGTAAAATTATAGAGCACCAAGTGTTGAGGTCAACATACTCCCATTTCTAAAAAATGGGGACCCATGTGTCAAATTGTGTAAATTTTTAACTTAAAATTAAAAATTCACTTAATCAGAGTGTCATTAGCATGTTTACACATTATTTTTCATTTTAAGATCATCCACTCCTAGTTTGGGTAGCATATTTACTCATGGTTCTAATTTTCCCTTATCTAAAGTATTAATATTGGATATTTGTGTTTTAGGTTGCACGTTTAATGGAGCCCATCTAGGAATGAACATGCTTAGGGTTTCTATGCTTCAATGTTTAATTGATCTTTTACTAGACTTGGTATATAATTAATTAATATTTTGAAACCTTAGCCTAATGATTTACCTAGACCTTTTTAATTCAAATTTGAATCTAGTAGGAGATTTTTACATGAGAACCTTTTATATAATTCTATGGGCTTAGTTGTGTTTTTTAACATGTCAAAACCTTAGTCTAACATCCATGCTTAGTCCCTTTGATGTCTTGAGCCCTCCTTTTGGTCTTTCTATTATTCACAGGGTCATTTTGTTATGTTTTTACCTATCAAATTTTATATTTTGGGCATGTCTTTTTGGGATTTTCCTTTGAAACTTTGTCCTAAGTGAATTACCCTTTGAGGTTATGTTTTGGATACTTTGTCCAAGTGCTTTCAAAAAAAATTCTCAATCAATTTTTTTGAAACTTACCCTTCAGTATTCTTAGGAAGGGAACATACCCTTCAGGTTTTTTTGGAATGACCCTTCAAACTTTTGAACATACCCTTTGAGTTTTCTTAAATGACCCTTTGAACTTTTGTTAAACATTTTGTCTGATGCAAAAAGATTGAAACAATGATACCAAGGACACATACCCTTCAGGATTTATGGAACTTACCCTTCATAAGTTTTATCAAGGACATTTACCCTCTAAGTAACCCTTCAAGATTTTTGAAATGGACACTTACCCTCTCGAATTGCCTTTTGGCATTTTTAAATTGGTCTTTTGGCCTCCTAAATTACCCTTAAAACTTTTAAAAGTGCCATTTCCCCCATGAGAAGTTCCCTTTAGGACTTTTGTCAGAGGAAAATGACCTACCAAGTGACTCTTTAGGAGGATTATTTTAGACATTTATTCTAAAACATTTCCCCTGATGCCAAAAGTCTTGAAAGGAATGAGGATGTGACAAGTTTCTCCACCATGGGAACACTATCATAAGATCTAATGGAGTGTGATCGAGTTAGACTTTTCAACATAACTCAAAAGAAATGTGGTAGTAACATGTGTCATAACCATGGTAAACATAAATGAGAAAATTAATGAAATTCAAATTTTAATATTGAGATCAATAGCTTGCACTAGTTCATGCATGGCTAATATAATGGTATGAGATGAAGGGATGATTTTTAAAATAAATGATTGTTATGTGAACATTGATGAACATTTTTGCTACAAAAGTGCCATAAAGATTCCACACAAGTGCTAGGATGATGCCATATAACCATAAAATCAATATAAACTAAAGATCTAATGGACCACTAGTGAGAAATTTAATAAAAGTTCACATCCACATGTAACTTGTGAAGTAGGTTGTCTATAGACCAGTCTACTAGAAGGAAAAGGTCATTTTTTCTTGCATGCAATAGAGTGGACACACATCCCATACACTTGTACAAATGTAATTAGATGAGACTGACCAACATGCTTCCTTGTATCTTATAAAAGAATCATTGTCAATTGTCAAAAAAGGAGGGAGTTCTTAGAGCCAAATTACATTGTAAATTAGGAACAATTAATATAAGCAAGGAATTTAGCAAAGATTGTCTAGCATTTGCTTGTGTTTATTGTTATCATGGCTTCTTTCTCCTTTATTTTTCTAATTTCCATATTTGAATGGTTCTTATGAATTCTTGGTGTGTACATTTGATTGTATAGTTTTTAAATTGTGCCAATGCTAGGTTGACTAAAAGTCCTTAGGTTCATTTTGTTTTCTTACTCTTCTTTGGGCTAATTTTATTTAATTATAGGGGTAAATATTTAAAGTGAACCAAGTTTTGATTTGCATTATTTCCACCTTCTTTAAGAGTTTGCCTAATGTGTGATAGTATTTGGGATTAATCTATTTCATGTTACACATTAGTTAAGTGCATGTCTAGATGAAATCTAAACTTTGTCATGATGTTTGGAATGAAGATTGGTAACATTTATTTTTACCCTACCCTTATTTTTGCTTATTTTTTAACTAGGTCACTTTAGTTTAATTATCATTGTAAATATCCATATTATATTAGTTTTTAGATTATTTCTTGATCATAATTCACCATCCGTATCATAATATACTTCATATTTTACATAGATTTTCTATTTGGCAATAGTGGCTCCCAACCACCAAATAATATAAATATTGTGAGATAATCACTTATTCTACCTCTATTCCACCAATAGCAAACATGATTATCACAACCTAGAACTCATGTATCGAATTCTTAGGAATTATAAAATGAGAAGTGTTTCTTAAACACTCTGGGTGCCTATGGTAAACATTTATACATCAATAGGAGGAGCTTCACTAGTACTAGAAGGAGAGCCATTAGCTAGATCTTTGTGGCTTTGTAAAATCTTTACTAATTATGGTGTGTTTTGATCAAATATTGATGTATTATTTGCATATTTGTACTTATTTGGGCATAATTGTGTAAATATCATCAATCTTTATGTCCTTAGACCAATCTGTTTTCTTCCTTTAGACAAAGACTGATATTCTTTGAAGATCCATAGATATTCATGCAAAGGTAGTTCATGCTTTGTGTATTCCCCATGTTTAAGGTTAGTAATAGTAATTTTGTGAAAATATTGATTGGTTCTTTTCAAATTTGAGTTTATTCAAGCCTAAATGTGTAAATATCCCTCTAATTCATCAATCTAGATGTATCTTTGAGCTAATTTAGTTAAAGATAGTTGTGATTTAGATATATTTGTGAAAATTTGGCTTAACATGCAAACTTAATCATTATACTTTACAAAGATCAATTTGATGCATCATATTTTAAATAGGTTCCAAGGTCACAAGATATAATTTCCCAAGGTGAGGATTAGGTAAGCAAAATTCCCAAAGTATTAAGCACTTCACCAATTCAAGGTACTCATGTTTTCAAGGTATGGCTTGGCTAGGTGGTTCTTCAATCAATGTGCCAAGTATAATACATGATCTTCCTTGAAATATTGAAAGATATTTACCTTCTTTCAATCTTAATAATATTGTCACTATTGAAGAGCATATTAATTCATTCAAGGATACTTTGAGATTGTTAAATGTAGTTCATGAAGATGTAACATGTAGATTGTTCCCATTCAATTTTAAAGATGATGTGTATTAATGGTTCCTTAACCTTGTATAAATATACATTACTAGTTGGGATGACTTTAACAATGTTTTCATTGATCAATTTGGAAAAATTATTAGCCCTTATGTCATGTGTCAGTAGTTTACCACAATTAAAAGGGATGTTAATGAAACCATCAGAGCCTTTAACACTCAGTTCCAAAAAATGTTCAGTAGAACCATAACTCCTTATAGACCCAATGAGGCTTTAGCCTTAGAGATTTATAAGGATGTTATAGATCCCATGACCTTCATGTTCCTAAAAATGTCTCTTCCAGTCATAACACATTGACCTAGGCCTAATCTAAAGTTATGATCATTAATGACCAAATGCATCCCCAAGGTCAGATGATGTATTCCATGCCTAATGTTAATTCAAATTGGCCCATCATAAATTTCATTCCTAGTATACTTAAGTTAGCACTAGTTTAGAACTAATTGGCCTTGAGTCATACATATCCTGGCCAAGATCTAGGGTTCTTGAATAGAACTATAAGTGTTAGGGTGTGGAGCTAAAAGCTTCACCAAGGAGCACACTTATCAGGTTCGGGTCTACACAGACACCAACGTCGGTCAGGAGCGACCGACGTTGATCAGGAGCAGTTGCAGAGACGCCGACGTCGGTAGTGGGTCAGCCGATGGCGGTCACAGACAAATATCAGGAACCAACGTCGGTTACCTGCATGTCCAGAAAGCTATTTTCATGGACAGAAGCGAGTGTTTGCATGATGAGTTTGAGTTGTAGTCTCAAGCTCGCGTCTCTATTATTGGCAATACTATTTTTAGAGCCCTTGTTCAAGTGGCTTAACTGCTTGTTAGAAGTACATGCTCAAGTCTTCTAATTCTATATGTAGAATTAGATCTTCCTAGCTTATTGATTATTTTGTAGTTGGGTGAATTATTTTTGGAGTAATTCATTGGTATGAGAAGAATAGTATAGAATTGAATCAATCCAGGTTTGTTGGAGTTGACTATTCTTGAGAGAGAAAGCTCTTGAGGAATAGAGATCTAGTGAGAGATCTATACATCTAGGAGAGGTGTGGAAGAAACAAGTTTCTTCAATTGTATTCCTTTTGTAAAGACATGGAGGATGAAGAATGGGAAGTTCTTGACAGAAAGGCTCTGGGGTCTATAAGACTGAGTCTAGCATCCACTATGATATCTAATTTATCACAGGAAAAGTCTACGGTAGATTTGATTACTACGTTAGCAAATTTGTATGAAAAACCCTCAGCTTCTAATAAGGTATATCTTATGAAGCAGTTATTTAATTTGCATATGAATGAAGGTGGATCTATTTCTACTCATCTGAATGATTTCAATGGAATTGTGAATCAATTAAGTTTACTGAATATAGTGTTTGATGATAAAATAAAAGCTCTTTTAATATTATGTTCTTTGCCTAAAAGCTGGCATGGCTTAGTAATGGCAGTAAGTAATACTGCATCTGTATCAAATATTTTGAAAGTAGAGGATGTTGTTAGTGTTATCTTGAATGAGAAAATACGCAGGAAAAGCATAGAAGAGACATCTGGGAATGCTTTAAGTTTTGAGAGCAAGGGAAGGCAGAAAGAGAAGAGCAAGAAAGGCAGATCAAGATCCAAGTCAAAGGGGAAAGGCAGATCTAAATCCAGAAATGGCAGAAGGCCACAATGCTGGAATTGTGGAAAGATGGGGCACATAAGCAAAGATTGTTGGTCAAAACCTAAGGAGGACAATCAGCACTAAGGAAAGGAAGAAGCCAAGATTGCAGGTATTGCACAAGATGCTTTAATTTTCTCTCTACATAATAACATAAAATCTTGGGTATTAGATTCTGGTGCATCTTTTCATGCTACCCCTAACAGGGAATATTTTAGTGACTATATCCATGGAGATTTTGGAATAGTGTATCTAGGGGATGATGAGCCCTATAAAATAATTGGCAAAGGTAAAGTGCAGCTAAAGATGCAGAATAGCAACACATGGGTGTTGAGAGATGTGATGCATGTTCCTAGCTTGAAGAGAAATTTGATTTCTATAGGAAAGTTAGGGGATGAGGGTTGTACAGTAACTCTCACAGTAGAATCTTGGAAGGTGACCAAGGGTGCACTTGTTATAGCTAGAGGTAAGAGAGAAGGTACTCTCTATTTGTGTAATTGTGTTACTAAAAAATCTACTTCTATATTATCTACTTCAGATGTGGATGCTAAATTGTGGCACTCAAGGCTTGGCCACATGAGTGAGAAGGGGATGTCAATTCTTAAGTCCAAAGGTATGCTTTCGGATTTAAAGGGCATAGATCTAGAGTTTTGTGAGCACTGTGTATTTGGAAAATAGAAAACGGTTAGTTTTCTCAAGACTGGGTCTACTAAGAAGAGGCACAAGTTGGAGCTTGTTCACACAGACGTGTAGGGACCGGCTTAGGTCGCTTCCATTGGAGGATCACAGTACTATGTATCTTTCATAGATGATGCTACAAGGAAGGTATGGATCTATTGTATCAGAAGGAAATCTAATGTATTTGAGACTTTTAAAGTTTGGAAAGCTATGGTTGAGAATGAAACAAGTAAAAGATTAAAGTGCCTGAGATCAGACAATGGCAGTGAGTTCTACAGTCATAAGTTCAGAGATTATTGTTACATGCATGGAATCTGTAGGCAAAGGATGGTTCCAAGGACACCTCAGCAGAATGGTATTGCTGAAAGGATGAACAGGCTATTAATGGAGTGTGTAAGATGTATGAGATTGCATGCCGGTTTGCCCTTACAGTTTTGGGCACAAGCTATTGACACTGTAGTGTACCTGATTAACAGAGGACCCTCTACAGCTCTGGATGGTGGTATTCCAGAAGAGGCATGGACAGGTAAAAAGGTTGATCTCTCATATCTCAAAGTTTTTGGTTGTGAAGCCTTTGTGCATATAGATAAAAAATAGAAGAAAGCTTGATGCTAAGTCTATGAGATGCAAGTTTATTGGCTATGGCTCAAATGATTTTGGTTATAGATTGTGGAATCTAGAAACTAACAAGGTAATCAGGAGCCATGATGTTGTTTTCAATGAAAGAGTGATGTATTGTGATCAGCTAAGGAAGATGAATCAATCTGAGCAGATCAATGGTGAATTGGATGAGGTAAAAGTCCAAGATGAGCTCACAAGAAAAAGAAATAATCACTTGTAGGAAAACACAGAGACTGACGTCGACAGGTTAGGAACCAGCATCGGTAGTACAGAAATTGGCATCAGCTGTACAGAGACCGACGTTGGCAGGACAGGTACCGAGGTTAGTCAGGAAGAACCGACGTCGGCCAGCAACAGGTCTAGAAGTGATTGAGGTCGGTCACTATTAGAGAATTTGGGTGGATAGCGTGTTGTCAACGAGTCTCAGACACCCATCAGGAGGTCAGAAAGGGTGAGTAAGCCTCCAATTAGATATTCTCCTTCTTTATTTTACTTATTGTTAACTGATGGTGGAGAACTAGAGAGTTTTGAAGAAGCAATACAGGTGGAGTCCAAGAGTCAGTGGGAACGTGGCATGGTTGAGGAGCTGGAGTCCTTAAGAGAGAACCAAACATGGGATTTGGTTGAATTGCTAGCTGGTAAGAGAACACTCAAGAACAGATGGACCTACAGGTTGAAAGAAGGTGAGAATGGACAGATGAGATATAAGGCCAGATTAGTAGAGAAAGGATTTGCACACAAACCAAGTATCGACTTTGGTGAGATTTTTTCTCCTGTTGTTAAAATGACTTCTATAAGGGTTGTATTGTCTTTGGTTGCTTTTGAGGATTTGCATCTTGAGCAGCTAGATGTTAAGACAGTGTTTCTTCATGGAGACTTGGATGAGAAAATATATATGGAACAGCCAGAAGGATTCGAGGTCAAGGGTAAGGAGAAGTTTGTGTGTAGATTGAAGAAAAGCTTGTATGGCCTCAAGCAAGCTCCTAGGCAATGGTACTTAAAATTTGACAGGTTTATGACTGAGCATGGCTACAATAGGTGTCAATCAGACCATTGTGTGTATTTTGAGAGATTTGATAATGGTAGATATATTATTCTATTATTGTATGTAGATGATATGCTAGTTGCAGGATCTCACATGCAGGATATCTCAGAGCTTAATGTGAAATTAGCTCAAACGTTTGCTATGAAGGATTTGGGAGCAGCAAAGAAAATCCTTGGCATGAGCATTAAGAGAGACAAGAAAAATCACAGGTTAATATTGTCTCAAGAAGATTATGTGGACAAGGTGTTGAAACGATTCAATATATAGGATGCTAAACTGGTAAGCACACCTTTGGCTGGACATTTTAAGTTGAGTAAAGAACAATGTCCTAATTCATATGATGAGGTAGAGTACATGAGTAAGGTTCCATATTCTTCCGCAGTAGGGAGTTTGATGTATGCAATGGTGTGTACTAGACCAGATATTGCCCAAGCAGTGGGAGTGGTAAGTAAGTATATGGCCAATCCAGGTAAGGAACATTGGAAAGCAGTTCAGTGGATCCTTAGATATCTGAGAGGAACCAGCAGTAGGCACTTGTGCTATGGAGGTTCAGATACTTCTCTACATGGTTATGTAGATTTAGATATGGTAGGTGATTTGGATGGCAGGAGGAGCACTATAGGTTATGTTTTTACTGTAGGTGGAACAACGGTTAGCTAGATATCTAAGTTGCAGAAGGTTGTTGCCTTGTCAACTACAGAAGCAGAGTATATTGCAGCCACAGAAGCTAGCAAGGAGATGATATGGATGACACGGTTTATGGATGAGCTTGGTAGGGAGCATAAGAGTTGCAGATTGTATAGTGACAGTTAGAGTGAAATCCATTTGGCTAAGAATTCAGCCTTTCATTCAAGAACAAAGCACATACAGCTAAGGTATCACTTCATACGACAGGTACTGGAAGATGGTGAGTTGAAGCTGGAGAAGATCGATACAGATAGGAATCCTGCTGATATGTTAACCAAGCCAGTTACAAAGGAGAAGTTGAATCTTCATTCAACTTCTATTGGTCTTCATGATTGAGTTGAAGATGGAGGAGCTAGAAGAAGTTGCTATATAGGTACTGGTGCAGATGTTTATCTCCAAGTGGGAGATTGTTAGGGTGTGGAGCTAAAAGCTTCACCAAAGAGCACACTTATTAGGTTTGGGTCTACACAAACACTGATGTCGATCAGGAGCGACCGACGTCGGTCAGGAGCAGTTGCAGAGATGCCGACATCGATAGTGGGTCAGCTGACGGTGGTCACAGACAAACAACAGGAATCGACGTCGGTTACCTACGTGTCCAGAAAGCTATTTTCATGGACAAAAGTGAGTGTTTGCATGATGAGTTTGAGTTGTAGTCTCAAGCTCGCATCTCTATTATTGGCAATACTATTTTTAGAGCCCTTATTCAAGTGGCTTAACTACTTGTTGGAAGTACATGCTCAAGTCTTCTAATTCTATATGTAGAATTAGGTCTTCCTAACTTATTGATTATTTTGTAGTTGGGTGAATTATTTTTGGAGTAATTCATTGGTATGAGAAGAATAGTACAGAATTGAATCAATCCAGGTTTGTTGGAGTTGATTGTTCTTGAGAGAGAGAGCTCTTGAGGAATAGAGATCTAGTGAGAGATCTATACATCTAGGAGAGGTGTGAAAGAAACAAGTTTCTTCAATTGTATTCCTTTTGTAAAGAGTTTGTTAATACAAGTTTTCAGGGTGGTTTCTTATATCTCTTGTTCTTGCTATTATCATTCTAATTACTTGTCAATCTAATTTAATTCCGCATTTATTGCTTTCACAAGTGTAATCTATTGTTGGTTGATCCCCCAACAATAAGTAGATCCCATCCATAAAATCATGTAACTCTAATGACCACATCTAGTAGTAATGCTCTAGTTCTTAAGCTTGAGACACCAAAAATTTCAAATGACTAAATACTAAAAATGGTCAAAAAATTGAGTGTTGACTTTATTTAATTGCTAAAATAAGTGGAAAATAGTGGGGGACATTCTAACAAGGGTTAATCTTCTCAAAATTTCATTATCCAAAAATAGATTTCATGATAAAAATAATAATAAGTCATCTGAGGACATATATGAAATGAACCTTTGTGATATAGATTTGGCTGATCATTGTATTGTTTTTAAAGCATGTGAAGATGAAAGGGATTCAATTTAAAATTGTGCCTAATCAAGTCTTTGTTACATGGATATCTATCTTTGTAGGAAATTTTGAATCCTTTATGAAGGCCTTTTATTTCCCTTTTGAAGATGAAGATGAAGATGAACCAATTGAAGAAGTTGCATCTAAGATGACTTATGTTCCTAAATATGTAAAAGAGATTGCAATTAAAGACCAACAATTTATAATCATTAGAACATCTATAGATGAAGAAGAAGAGTTACTAGAAGGGATATGGATCAAGTACAAGATGATATTTCTTTAGAAGGTAGCTAGAAAGATAACCCACATAGATTTATTTCTAAAATGGATAATACTCCTAAAGAAGATGATCATTGGCATAAGTGATACCATGATTTCTTAAATAGAATTAAAGAGCTAGAGATGGTAAATGATGGGATAAAACAACACATGGATGCTTCATCTAAAGATTTCACCAATGATCTAGAGTTCTTAGAAGATGATATTATTTTGGAGGCCCTAAACCAAGATAAGCTAGAGATTAATTAGATAGAAGAGTAGTCTTTCTTCACTAGAAATTAAGATGAAGCAGGTGAAATAGATTAGGGATTTCCATATTACTTCATCAAAAGGTTAGGGGCATGGGACCAACACATTTCTGATTAGAGTTCAAATGCACATTATTTATTTGATCAAGTTGAAGAAGCCTTTTGGGATGACTTGGAAGATTTTTGAGTAAAGATTAATAGTCCATTTCCACCTCAAAAATAACCTAATAAAGATAGTTTAAATATACTAGATGATCTACCATTATTGAGTGAATATGATATAAGCCTCTATCTGTCTATGGATGAAGTAGAAATAACACTCCTACTCAAAATTAGAATAATTTGGGAAGAGGATGATTGGGTCTTAGATTCATATCTTTGATCCATACATCTAAGAATGCTAATAGGAGACTAGGCTATATCACATAGAGGACTAAAGCATGTAAATGATCCCATCTATAATAAGAGGCCACTAAATGAAATCAAGTATGCCTCAAGGTTATATGTTAGGATAAATAACTTTTCATTTGACCCTAGATGTGAGTAATTTATGCAGTTAGTGTAGGGCTTTATTTAGTTTCTTTCCTATTCTTTGTGTCTTGATTTTTTCTCCTTCCTATCCCTTGTTTGTATATAGTGACTATTTATATTTGTTTGTTTTCTCTTGATTTTTTCCTTGATTTTAAATAAGTTCTTTTGTAAAATTCTTAGATCAATTTTTATCTAGTTACTTAAGAAACTTTATAATTCAGAAATACATGTATGGCTTCTAAACTTTGGTTGATCATGGATTATTGAAATAGGAGCTTGAGGATAAGTTAATTGTTCCTTGAGATTTTAAACTTTGTTGAGATCTAAGCTTGGTTTTAAGAAGGTTTAAAAATGTGGGATGAAATATTAAACTATTAGGACATAGTCATGTTTGCACTTAAAAAACATTAATTGTTTGGGGTAAAGTTTACAGCCAAGGATGATTGTCTAAAAATAAAACACTTGACCAAATACCTAAACTTGGTTAACCTAGTTCCCAAACTTTTTTAGAAAGTAAAAAATGATCTAAATAATACAAAAATAAGATCTTATTACAAAATCAAAAGCTTTCTAAGCAAAGGTGATTTGGTAATCTCCACAGGGGCTATGGATGCCTGAATGGAAATAGAGAAATGCTCAATCCTTTATTGAGCTAAACATGGTCCTTAATGAGTATCTAAACATGTTGAAAATTAGTGTTAATGATTAAATACATGAACCTAGAAATTTTTCTATAAACCCTTTGGCAATTAGTAAGTGGAATCAAATCACACACACAATATGTCTAGGTCTTGATGTTTGATCTTAATTTTGCTTATGCAAGACTTATTTTAACCATGAATAGATCTTAATTAATGGTGCCTAATGAAATGGAATAAGTAGATTAATTATTACTCTAAACTATAGTCTCTAAATTCTAACATATTTCTATGTTTTCTTTAGAAGTCACCATTTGCTAAAGTCAACATACCCCCATTTTTAAAAAATAGGGGTTCATGTGTCAAATTATGCAAAGTTGTACCTTAAAACTAAAAATTTTCTTGATTAGAATGTCATTATCATTTTTTCACATTATTTTATATTTTGAGATCATCCACACCTAGTTTGTTTAGCATATTTGTTTAGGGTTTTGGTTTTCCCTTATTTAAAGTGCTAACATTGGATATTTGTGTTTTAGGCTGCATGTTTAATGGAACCCATATGGGAATGAACATGATTAGGGTTTTTTTGATTCAATGTTTAATTTATTTTTTAATATCCTTGGTCTATAATTTATTAATATTTTGAAACCCTATCCTAATGTTTTACCTGGACCTTTTAAATTCAAATTTGAATCTAGCGGGATCTTTTTATATAGGAACCTTTTAAATAATGATATGGACTTAGTTTATTTTTATTTCCTAAGGCTTAGTTGTGTTTTTGAACATGACCAAACCTTAGTATAACATCCATGCATAGTCCCTTTTATGTCTTGAGCCCACCTTTTGATCTTTATATTATTCATAAGGTCTTTTTGTTATGTTTCTACATGTCAGGTTTTATATTTTGAGCATGTCTTTTTGAGATTTTTCTTAGAAACTTTGTCCCAAGTGAATTATCCTTTGAGGTTTATGTTTTAAATACATTTTCTGAGTGATTTCATACTTTCATCCCAAGTAATTTTTTTGAAACTTACCCTTCAATATTTTTGGGAAGAGTACATACCCTTGAAGTTTTTTTAGAATTACCCTTTGTTATTTTAAACATACCCTTCAAGTTTTCTTAAATGACCCTTTAGACTTTTGTCAAATATTTTATTTTATGAAAAAATCCCAAGACAATGATCCCAAGGGCACATACCCTTCTGGATTTATGCAAAGTACCCTTTAGAAGTTTCATCAAGGACATTTTCCCTCTGAGATTACCATTTAGGATTTTTGAAATAGACACTTACCCTCTGAGATTGCCTTTTAACCTTTTCAAAATGGTCCTTTTCCCTCCAAAATTACCCTTCAAACTTTTGAAAGTGCCCTTTCCCTCATGATAAGTGCCCTTCGTGACTTTTATCCCAAGAAAATGACTTACCAAGTGACTCTTTAGGAGGATTGTTTTAGAAAATTTGTCCAAACCATTTCTTCCAGCTCCAAATGTCTCAAAAAAAATTGCCTAAATCAATTCAAGTTCCTTATACTTATATGCTAAAGTCATTTGTCTTTATATTTATAAGAACATAGTGAACTAGAAAATGAAAATTGGCAAGCTTGGTAGACAATCTCTAATATGAGCTTAAATTTCATGGTTATGTGCCCATAAATGGTATCCAAATGGATGTCAAATAATAGTCTCACAAATATGAAAATTAACACAATAAAGAGCCTCGATGACATGTTTAAAATTGATGGTCACACACCCATCAATGATGTCCATGTAAATGTCAAATGGTAGCCATGTGGATGTCAAATTTAAGATAGCTAAGTTCATCTAATGGTGCAAGATTGATAGAGAATTTTCATAGGAATAGGGACATGACAAGTGTCACCATTATGGGAACCCAACCAGAATATCTAATGGAGTGCATTTGCCCAGATAGGGATGATCCAACAGAGCTTAATCTATTTGAAATTTTCAACATATTTTAGAGCAAATGTGGTAATGACATGTGTCGTGACCATATGAAATAGAGATAAGACAACTAATGGCATTAAAATTCTAGGATCAATATCAACAACCTACATTATTCTATGCAAGGATAATCTGATGGTGTAAGATGAAGGGAGGATTTTAAGAGGAAATAGTCATTATGTGAATATTGATGAGAAAATTTACTATAAAATTTATATATATATGACACATAGGTGCTAAGATGATGCCACATAAGCATAAAATCAATAGGAACTAAAGATCTAGTGGACCACTAGTGACCAATTTAATAGAAGTTCATCGCAATGTGTAATTTTTTAAGCAGGTTATCTATAGACTAGTCTCTTAAAAGGAAAAGATCATTATTTAGAATGAAATAGAGTGGATGCGTATCCCATACACTTGTATATATGTAATTATATGAGTTGTTATATCTAAATTACATTGTAAACTAGGAGTAATTAATATAAGCAAGGAATCCTACAAAGATTGTCTAGTATTTACTTGTGTTTATTATTATCATGCCTTATATATCATTTGTTGTTCTAATTTATAGATTTGAATGGTTATTATGAATTATTGGTGTGCACATTTTATTTTAGAGTTGTTAACTTGTGCCAATGCTAGGTTGCTTGAAAGTCCTTAGGTTCATTTCATTTTCTTACTCTTTTTGCATTTAGGCTAATGATGTTTATTTGCAAGGGTAAATATTTAAAGTGAACCAGGTTTCAATTTTCATTATTTCCACCTTCCTTAAGAGTTTAAATAATGTGTGATAGGATTTGGGATTAATCTATTTCATGTTACACATTAGTTAAGTCTATATCTAGATTAAATCTGAACTTTGTCATGATGTTTGGAATGAAGATCAACAACATTTCTTTCTACCCTACCCTTTCTTTTGCTTATTTTTTAACCATATCACTTTAATTTAATTCTCATTATAAATATCCACATTATATTAGTTTTTATATTATTTCTTGATCATAATTCACCATCCTTAGCATAGTGTACTGCATATTTTACATAGATCTACTATTTGGCCATGATGGTTCCCAACCACCAAATAATATAAATATTATGAAATAGTCACTTGTTCTACCTGTATTCCACCAACAGATAACAATATTATCATGACTACCAACTAATGTGATAAATTATTAAGAATTATAAAATGAGAAGTGTTTTTTAAACACTTTGGGCACCTATGGTACACATTTAGGCATCAACACCAAGGAAATGGTGAAATGGAATGTGTGAAAAAGGGGTATGTGAGTGTAAGTGTATGAGGAAAAGTGGATACACACTATGTGATGCATAATTTTTATGAATATTCAAGGTAAATAAATGAGTTTCCCACCTTGGAAATGGAATTTTTTTGAAATTCTTTATATCTATCATGCACTTCAGGAAAATCATGGGATGGGACATATGTGTTCAATGTGAGAAAATCAATTATAAATGCAAGTGTGTCAAATCTAAATCATGTGAATACCATTAGATACATTAATTGCATGAAATTATGGATGAGTTAATGGGTAAGTAAATGAGGATTACCTCTTGAGGCTATAAGAGGTTAAACAAACATCATTTTTACACTTTAATATTTGTCAATTTGTAACTTTATAGAGTCAGAAGAGGGATTCAAAATGCTAGAGGAGTGTATATCAACTATCAATGACCAATTTGAGTAATTTGGATTGAATCAATTTTGGTGAATAATAAAATTGTTGAAATAGTGATTGAGGAAGTGAAAATTGAAGAAATTATAAGTTATAGGTGTTAACATCTTCCACTCTAGGATGTTGAAGCAAGAGAACTAAAGAAGTTAGAGAAGTAATCACATATTCATTTGGGAGGGTCAAATGGTCATTCATCAACCTTTGGGATCCTTGGAAGGTGATGTGTCCAAATAAAAAAGGCCCAACATAGTGAGCCCTTACCTATGATTCATGAGAAAGAAGAATTTGAGAGCACATGAATACAACTAGTTTCAATAAGGGAAGAAGTACCTAGTTAGTCTGGCACATATGAGGAAATTTTACTACATTCACTGAGGGAATGGACAAGATAGAATATATGATGGAATTTTAGGTAAATAATAAAGCTAAAATACAAACTTCATCCTCAGTGCTAATTGATAATATGCAATATCCTGAAGCAGTGTTGCACATGAAGAGGTGGGAGTCGATGTGCCAACCTATATGTTTTTACTATAATAATCATCATTCAAGGAATGAGGTGGAATTATATCATGACTGCCAAGTGGATTTATAGAATACCCAAAATGAAATTTTTTATGATTTGATAATTTTTAATAAACTTAATGATGCTAAACTTTTTTAGTTATTTAATCTACCATACTTTAGGAAACCTAAAAAGGCCATGAATTTTATTATCTCACATGTGTATGAGGATTACTTATATTTTTCTAGGCACAATATGAGTATCACATCCCAACAAGTTATTAAAGTCATAGTTTTTCAATGCTTAGGTACTAACCTCAGTGGAGACTTGGAATATGAGGATGAAATTGAGAATATTGTGATGGTACTTGAATATAAGAAGTAAGGCCACATAATTCATATAACAATTTTTCAAGATACTACCCTTAGAGTGGTAGCATGATTGATAATGACCAAGGTTGGAGTTTTGGATAGGTGGAAGAAAGTGGAAATGGCACACTTGTATGTTTCCCATTAGGTTACCCTTGGAGTTAAGTATAATTGGTCACAATACTTTTCTGAGAGAATTATTACAAATGCAAAAAAGGCCCACCATCTACCAAACCAAAAATTTGCTTAGGGTATTATTATTTTATTGTTAGTTTTTGATGAAATTGGTATACCAGAGTATAAAAGTGGTGAATTAAAATGGGCTTACCCCCTTGAGAATAAGTCTCTCGTGGAAACGTTTAAAGTGTGCACTTATCCTATTTCTATAATTCCTTCCCATAAATTTAAGATGAAGGGTTGGTATGATGGAATGAAGGAAGCCTTTGGAAATGAGTGGCATATTACCAAAGGCTTACCTTCTTACCTCAAATGCCAAGCTCAGTTTGTATTAAAATAACATTTCTCTCTAGCATGCATTTTGATGAGCCCCTTAGGTGACTTGTTCGGATGGATCATGTTTCCATATACATTCACTTCTAGATGTTTCATGAATGGGATATATGATGTTTGTCCTATAAAAATTGATTATGAAAATATTGACATTGAGACTCATACTCTCCATCAAATGTCTACTTATATAGGGGCAAAATTATATAGCAAGATGTTAGATTTAGATAATACTGACATTAGGGTTCAATAGATTTTGATCAATAATTATATTCATTCATTATTTTATATGTTAAATATATGGAAGAAGATATTGGGGAGTGGAAATGATAAGAAATAAACTATTCCTTTCCCATCAGATATTGGTAAACATAGGAAGTAAAAGAGGCAAAGGCATGATGCCAACACTAGTGCTCAGCCTAAACAAGATAATAAATAAAAGACTATCCCTTCACTACCAAAGGCTAATGTGTTTATAGGTCAACTAGAATGCCTTTATCCCATGACATAATTTGTTCTTCCAATACATGAAACTTTAATGCCTAAGGATGGCAACCTAGAATAAAAAAACAACAACCCCAAAGGTGATACCAAAAAAAGAAACCTTTGACTAATAAAATGAGGAATAAGAAGTCACTTCAACATACGAGAATACACCCTCACTAACATGACATGAAGAAGCCACCCTTGAGGAAACACAAGTGGATATCAAGAGTCCCACTTGTGAAGAGGTGGATGGTTTAGACACAATGTTGGGAATGAGTGGTCTTGATATCAGTCCAAGTCACCAAGAAGAAGAATTAGATGTTGAAATAATTTAGTGAGATCCATTTAAAGGGAAGGAACTAGCTGATGAATATTCATAGTAAAGGTTGGTGACTAATAATGCAACCATGAACCTTCATGCTCAATACCAATAGCGAGTGCTAAATAAACACTTGTTTATGTGGGATTGTTTTACTAAGGAAGACTCAACTAAGAAGACTAGATGATAATTGTCATCTTATGAAGATATTTATAATGAAGAGTGTCATTTTAAACTACCCTTAAAAATTCTTACTAAGATACTGAGAGAATTAGAACTTCCTAACACACTTTGGGTGGATCCCCAAATCTACACCACATCAAAGGTAAGTGTAGCACTCTCAAGGTTTGCTCATGAAGTGACAAGGCATGATACCTTGAGTGAATTTAATGTAAACCAAATCTAGAATCAACATCAATAGATGGTTACTCTTTATCATAATGAGTGTGATGTAAGGATAAAACTTGAAGAGGAGTTTGGAAATCTCAAACACTAACTAAAAACAACAATGAAGTCTAGATTAATGACCTTAACACTCTACAAGTCTTTTTTGGATTAGGATCTGGCTCTTATAAATGGCATAACTCTTTCCATAGAGGTGAGTGAAAAGTTGGGAACCCTGGTATAACTTTTATTGAAGAAATGCAAAGACCAACCCAATCCACAACATGAGAAAACATGAGTGATAGAAAAATTTATTGAGGCCATTGATGTCTATAATATTTTTTTGAATAGAGCTAGTGATATGGTTCTTATCCTATATGGGGATTTTACTAAACTAGAATGACCCAATTTTTTTGAAAACATAGATTCAAACAAATGAGTTTTAGTGCTAGTAGTTGGTTGAAAGTGCATCAATAATAAAATATCACACTGACAACACTAAAGCATTTAAAGATATGGAAGCCCTAAAAAATAAATAAGTGCTTACTGATAGGAGTTAAATTCAATTTCCATGGTGATCTAAGGATAGGTTTTGATAAAGGTCACCTTAATTGAAGTTTCCCATAAGGATGCTTCTACATATATTTAGCATTTATTAATTCAAAAAAGTGTCTATCTCGAGTAACCTAAGGACATAAAGAATCTTAGGAATTTGGTTTAATAAATCATGTCTAAGTTCTAAAATGAATTAAACCATTGGGAGGGTGTGAAGATGTAGATTTAATAGTTAGGACTTGAAATTTTTGAGGGACATAAAAAAGATGCATAGTCAGAGATGGACTATTGGCTTAGTGTGGGGTGATGTTGGTCCCCCAATTTTGAATAAATTTTTGGTTATGTACTTTAGATAACAAGTAGTGCAAGAGAGACATGACATGAAAGACCATAGAATGAAATACCATGACATAGGAGTCCATGACATGGAAGAAGCAATTCCCATAGATAAAATAAACATGATACATGGATAACTTGAGAAGATAGGACTTGGATATTATTGAAATGTTCGAAGAAAGTTTAAAAAGTGGAGATGGTTATGGAGTGGTTTGTATAAATGTCAGAAAAGAATAATAAGTTAATCATGAATATATCACTATCCCATGGGAATATATGTGTTCAACAATGAATATCTAACATAGAGAAATAATATATGGGTAGTTAGGCTTAGGTCCATAGGAATTTATTATAAATGGCTTACCACAACTCAATTTTTTTTATGATCATTGGCAAGTTATCTTGTTTTTATTTACTTATATAACTAATTGGTTAGGATAAAAAAGTATAAATACCTCCATTTAATTTGTAATATTTTTGATGAGTTGGTTATCATTGTAATTTTGGAATCACTATAATCTTTGACATAACTTATGAATATAATGTAAGGTATCCTATGTTGATGAAATGCTTGTGTTTATTTGTATATAATTATAATGGAGTTGATACTACTGGTTATCAATTTATGCCAAATTCTTTTTATTTTGATATTTAAGTGATGAAAATATAAGTTGAGTTAGATACAAAACTAAGGATGTGTTTAGGACTAAGTGCTTATTTGGTCACCCTAGTTAGGAAGGTAGATGAATACACCCTTGGGTGATAAAACTAACAGGAACCAATCTTAAGCTACATGCTTTGGGTGAGTACATAAGAACCTTTTCTTATGTGATATTATAGCATGATAACACATTAGAACTATTATTTTATTAGGAAACTAATTAGGGAGAATATATTATATATTAAAAGGAAAAGATCCAAATAATCTATAGCCCTAAATGTTTTATTGATACAAACCTTCTAGCCTAAAGAAGTACAAGGTCCATTTCTACTTGTAACTACCTACAAGTTATAAGTTGAAAACTAATGTAAGTAAATGGTATCAATAATAATGCATACCAATACATCCCAAAATTCATCACTTATAGTTATATTAACATTGATAAAAACTATCACATACTCCACTTGAGTGTAAATGTTAAGTTTGATAAAAAGAGGTGGTCACAGAACCTAAAAAGGTCATCTTGACCCCAAGTCCATACCAAATTCTAAGGTTGAGTTTTGACCAACCTAATTAGTCTTAAGAAAAAATGTAAATTTTTCCCAATAAATATATTTTAAGTCCTAAATGGTATTATGCACATGCTTAAGGTGATGGTGAAGTCACATAGGTATAACACATAACAACTCAGTCTTGTGTTAATGGCCTCTTGGCCCTCACAACCATCTAATCTCCCAACATTTGGATCGACCTTATACTAAAACCCTTCAAAAATACTCAATTGGTATCCTAGGTTGGTGAATGTATAATAAACCATGGTGTGGGTATCTCATGTGTAGAGACTAAAACAATAATCTAGGCTCAAGTGTTGATCCTATATACTAAGTCCAACAAAAGAATTCATAAAGTCAAAGGATAAAGTCTTTAAACATATCAGGTGAGACTATTATATCTATAACCTAATGGGAAAGCATATCATATATTATCATTTCATGAAGGAATCTATTAAAATCCATTCCATAATCTCAAAATATCAATTTGAAGCTATAAAAATATTCATAGACATCTCTCTGATTATAGACTATCTCACTGAGTGGCCACCAAACATCTGTTATTTAGCCTAAAGCATTGATGGTCCCATGTCCATTGGGGTCATAGGAAAATATTATTATGCACTATTCATACCTACTTAGTGGGTCTAGCACACAAATAAATATAATAATCAATTTAATGTGAAATAAGTCATACCAAGAAGTAATCCTCAGAGATACTAGTTATTAAACTATGGTTTGATCCAAATATCATACACATAATTTCACATGAATAAATCCATAAAAATACATGTCAATTTATTTTTTTAGGTATGTATATTTCACACACATGGTGGCCTAAAACTATCTAATTTTACACTAAGGAACACCATACAAGACATGTGTGGTTACCAATGTATAGGTAATCACACTATCGATGCTAACCTTGCCTACACTAACCTCATCACTCTAATCTGGATGGACTACTCTACCATTATAATCCTAATGGACCCTAAAAAGCCTATAGTATCAAACCATGTTCACAATTAGTATGATAATGGATCCCATATGGTCTAGGGTTAAACAACCCACTCTACTCAATGGGGTTTAAATGGGATCTCAAGTGATTCTGGCCAATCAAAGAACTCAAGTTTGTGACATGAATCAAAAGTAGAATATAGTTCCAAGTTAAGTTAAATTTTAAAAGGGCATAATAAATTCAACAATTCCTCATGTGACCTTATAAGGGTCTTAAAATATCTTATTCTATCCCTTAAAGGATGGATCACTCAATCTCCACCATTGGATCCAACATATCCAAAATTTTGGATTATGTCATATCATAATAGCCCTAAATATCCTTATGGTTATCTATAAAGTCTCCCTCTTTCAAAAAAGAAAGAAAAAACACTAGCAAAAAATAAAGGAAGTTTTGGAGGGAAGGACAAGGTTTTAATCCTTTTTTTTCATAATTTAAGATGTTGGATGAACACTCTTGGTGGGGCCACATGAAAAAACACACGTTTTGAGAAGGTATTTAAAACCATATTTTCTGAATGATAAAATAGAAATTGGTGAATTATAGGACCAAAAACACTCATAGTATGTCTCAATGACATTTGAATTTTTGATAGATGAAAAAAGGACATTTAGGTGTAAGCTTACCTAACAAACATTAATGGCCTCCTCTAGGTCCTAAAATCTAAAGGTCAAATTGGGGAGATTTTATGAAATCACACAAATGTTTAAGGAAGTAAGGAGTCCCCTTGGGACCCCATTCTATATTTGTGGTTCTTCTGACAAAAATCACTTTGTGTATTTGAAAACCTATAAAAACTATTAATTATTGTTTGGAGAATGAATCTCAAATGGTAAGAAAATTTAAGTTTATGATTTTATATTTGATTTAATGCATATATGGATCATAATCAATTGGGTTCCATTAAGAGTCACCACATGCTTAGGATTACAGAGACCATCAAAATCCCAAAAGGTCTAAAAGGTCTTCCTTAAATACTTTAATGTTACAAGTTGAAAAAATTATTCCATGCATAAGATGGAAATTTTTTACCATGGTATTCTATTGAGACTAACATACCCCCTTTTAATTTAAAAATTAGGGACCCTTAAGAAGTCTTTGTGCCCAAGTTTTGAAGATTTTGAACATTGAAGTCTTTAATAAAATTTGAAGATCATCTACTCTATTAAGGAACATGCTTATGTAATTTAATCCTCTTATTTTAGACTAATCTTGCTAACAAGGTTATGTGAGTCATTTTGCAGCTTTCATGGAAGATTTAGGGTTATATGTTCAAAAACCCCGGGTGGCCCTTGATTCAAATTCAACTATTAGACAAAACCAAATTGGTGAGAACCAAATAAAAAGAAGCTATGAACAAGGGGTTTTCATGGGTTTAAGTCATGTTTTCATAACATAACTTGAACTCTTCTTTGTTTTTTTCCACTTTCTTTCCTAAGTTCCTCAGGTCTAATTTAGCATGGTTCTATAATGTTCCTTTTTACATTACCTAACTTATCTAAGGTCATTAATACTAAGGCCCCAATAATTATCTCAACCTTAGCACTAATACCTTATGATAAATGCTTCTATTTATGTCCTTGGGTCTAACAATGATCTCCCTCGCTCTTTATAAGATCCTATGATCAACACTTGCTCACTGGATTTAATCAGATGAAACATCCTAATAAAAAGGATTTGGCTTAAACAATGTGCACCATGATATATAAATTTCAATCACTCACTATATTTGATCCAATGGCATGAGGCATAGGAGGAAAGTCAAAAGGAACATAAGGCCCTAAGAATCAGACGTGTGGTGACTTGATGATCGAAAGGAAGTAAGAAAGGGCCCACCTAATAAATGCATTCAATTAATGATCAAACCCCCCACATAGATCAATGGCTATCACTGGATCATTAGATTTGATCTAATGGCATGAAGCCCAAGTAAACATTTCAAAGGCATCTCAAGCTCCTAGGAATGATGCATGCCACATTTTCATTTGAGCCATAACTGGCCAGGAAATCAATGGATATCATTGGTTCATTAGATTTGATCTAATGGTATGAAAGGCTTGATGACTTTTCAAATATCCATAATATTAACACATGGTTATTACTCAACCAAGGTGATAACTGATAAGAGATACACATCACAAGAAAAAATTGTGAAGATGCCAAGTGTCATGACTGCAAGCCCAAAGATCATTAGACCAATAAAAGGTGAGGACTTGGATTTAGATCAATGGATCAAGCTTTCTCACTAGATTTTATCTAATAACATGAAATAAAAGGAAGATTTTAAAATATAATGGCTAGTATCTGAATGACACTTATGAAAATTGCCATAAAAAGCCTAGAATGATGCCATATGGACTAAATGTAAGCATACAAGGTAAAAATCAAAGATCTTATGAACTCAAAAATGTAAGGGTATAAAGCAAAAGGGCCTCCATCAAATATAAAACATGTATTAATTTAAAGTATATATCTCCTACCACTAAAGCTATGAACCCTAAACCCTTTATAAAAAAACCTAAATCAATTCGATCGATTATAGTTCAAACAAGATAGCATAATTGTGCTCCTAAGAACACGCGCTATAGAAAGAACCCTTGGTAATCCAGTGTGGGAAATTCAATGAAATCAAAAATGGCCACTAAAAAGAAGAAATTAAAGATGGAGGTTGAGATTTATCTGACCTCTAACAATGAAGGAAGGGTTTTCAAGGATATAGAGCTGGATCTAGTGGCCCTAAACATCTATGGAGTGAGGAATTAGTCTGAATTATTCTTTTTGATAAATTAGATGTAGCATATCTACTAGGAGGAAAAAAGGAATTCCATAATGAATCAAAGTTAAAATTACCTAGATGTAATTCAAATCACTGGTCTCCACCATGCCATAATGAAACCAAATTTACACTACATTGATGTATGTGCACCCATCTTTATTGATTATGGGATAGATGGGGAATGTATCATTCAGGAGGGTAGTTCTAAAAGGGGGGCATACATCTATCCTATGGCCTTTGAAACCTATCATAATATCCCTTTACCCCATCTCAACCTACCTGAGATGATGAATTGGGATAACACCCAAGACCTTGATTTAGTCCTCATACCCTAGTTAATCTAAGGACCCCATGTCTTCAGAACCCTAGATGGCATGATTCCTATTGTCTAATTTAGTGATGGAATTAGATTAGTGATGACATTGATGAATCAATCCTTTGGTTCCCCTTCCACCATATATGCAAATAAAGTTTGGGTGTCTTATGTCCACTTCATGATAGAAGAGAAATTGACCCCTCTAATAGGAGACCTAATTAGATTCTCTTTGACAAAGCAATTCATAACCACTGAAAGATAGACCTCTAAATAATTATATATGATGTCCTATCTATTATATTCCCTTCTAGCCTCTGTATCCTTCCTTGGTATTATAAATTGGTCCCCTGATGGTAGAACCACAATTTATCACCACTATTCCAAATTATACATATTCAAGTATAGGAACCACATGCAATTTATCTTTGATTGTGTTTTCCTAGACATATATGAAGCCATCATAGGAATTCCTATGCCAAGATTGCATCCCCTTATCAAGAGATAAATAGAAACCATGGGGGATGTATGGTATTATCTAGACTACACTATCATTAGGATAGAGGGGATCTTAACCCAACCTTACAAGCTACCAACCCATGTCCACAACAAGCTTACCGAGCAATATATTTCCTCCCAAATCACCTAAGGTATGGACAAGGTATACAAAGATAAGAGGAAAGGAGAAATACCCTTAAGATGGAAAGGATAAAGGAAAAGAGAAGGTTAGATAACCTATATTAGAACATAGACCTAGGGAAGGTCCCTCACCTATAGAACTCCCACAAAGGCCACCTTTTCCCATGGAATTTGTTAACATGATAGCTCTTGAGCTAAAAGAGACATTGGAGGGTGTTCTCATTGATATAGTAGTATCATATGGCTTAGATAGAGAAGGGGATCCTTTTTAAGAAGTAAGAAAGGAGCTAGTTTCATTGGAAAAGGAGAAAAGGAAAGTAGAGGTGGCCTTCATTCCTATGAGACCAAGGAAGTAGCCTAGGTGGACATTTACTCATTCTACCAGTGAAGTCAACCTATTTAGTGATGAGAATATAATATATGGACCACTCATCCTTATTTTTTCATCTATGGGAAGTTTTAAAAGATCCCATCCCTCTCTCCCTCATGGGCCTTAACATATGGTGGCTTGACTGAGAATGATAGCATCAAACCTTGGATCATGGACATAGTTAAAAGGTAAGAAGAGAGAAGAATACAAGTTCATCATATTCATGGAGGACAAAATATTGAAAACCCAAGAGCCTTTAGTAATGTAAGTGTGGAGATGCCTGAGCTTCCAAATTTCAAGAAACCAGAGGTTAAAATCCAATTTAACCCAAACATGATAGGATTGGAAAGGATCACCATAAGGACAACCATGGTCAATCAAGAATAATTCACATTTCAAAATATGGAACCATTCATAGGGATAACCCCTATTAAAGGAAAATAACTTAGAGAGACTCCCATCTATGAGGAGGATGTGTAAATTTTAATAGAGGTTTAATATCAATAGGCTAGGGCTGATGTCCAAGGATTAGTGCAAATAATTAATAATTTAAAAAAGGAAAAAGAGAATTTACAAACTCAAGAAATTATCTCAATGCTAAATTCCATGATTAAAATGCTTGAGGAGTCATTACATGACATGTTTAGAGCATTAAAGTCTATGAAATTAAGTCAGGATGCATTGAAAAACTAGGTCACCTTAGCCAAGGAGCTGGTTACTCAATGGAAAACATTTGAGGATAAGATTTCCCAACTTCTTAATATCTAGGTTAGGAAGCAAATACCAAATTTTAAAGCCATCAGCATGGGGCACCTAAGTGTCATTTTTGGAATTGTTGTAGACAAGGTCCTAATCTTGGGTGCTTGAAATACCAAAGTGGAGGAATTTATTAAAGAGGAGAAAGATCTCATGGGTATAATTGAGAAACTCTTAGGATCTATGCTCAAGGATCTTGTACAACCCATTGCCCTAGGGATTATTATTGACGAGGAATTCTAACACAGAGCCACTTTGGTAACTTAAAAAGTCAAGGGTAAAATCAAAGGACAATTAGGGAAAGATAATAGAAAAATATTAGACATGATATTCAATATAGGGGAGAGGATTAATGAAGCCATAAGCATTAAGGAAGATTTGGCTAGGAATGACAAATATTTTGATGAGTTGGTTGATCAAGAAGAGGAACGTATCACAAGGCCTACTATAGACTTAGGCATAATGGATGAACAACATGAGTGAGATATGAGCATCCTTCAATGACAAAGGGCCCTACCTCTAACATCCTAATTATGATTTAACTTAGATATGGAATATTCTTTTGTAAAGTCACATGCTAGTTTGTTAGCATGATTGCCTCTAGGTTAGTATGATTGTAAAAGACCCACGTATCATAGTTTGTTACAAAGACAACTATCTTTATCTTTGTACACCTATATTTTTAGATTGACTAGTATACTTCCTAGCTATTTTATAAAGGAATGTGTTACCACTTGTAAAAGGGAGGGACTTCAAGCTATTTTGTACCAATTTTAAGAAATTATATAAAATATCAATAAATTTTATAAGAATTATCTAGGTTGATGTGTTTGAATTACTAATTTTCTCAATTGCTTGCCTGAGTTTGAATATGAATAGTTTCTAGAAATACTATGTTAGATCATTAATTATAGGGTTGCTAACTTGTGTAATGCTAGGTTAGTTGAATGAAATTGAGTTTACTTCATTTTATTTTCTCTGCAACAAATATGTGCATTAGCTATCTATATGTGGTGTAAAAATTTAAAAGTAAATCCAATTCTTACTTGTATTGTCATCTTATCTTCAAAATTAGGCCTGGTTTGTAGTGAAACGTCATCTTAGGCTACCTTATACTATATGCTAGTTAATATCATGATTGGTAATTCTTGAAACTTTGTTAATAAGTTCACAATCAAGGATCAACAATCACCATTTCTTTCTTACTCTACCCTTTCCTTTTGCTCTTTCTTTAAACAATTCACTTTAGTTTAAAACATTGTTCATAATCATTTAGTAAAGTCAAAAGTTTAGATCTAGGCCAACATATCAAAATTAACATCAAGATTCATAAAAAAGGCACTGAGATGGCTTGAAACCATCGAAATTTATAAATATTGTGGAACACTCTACATTATTTAGCTGTTATTTCACCATAGGCATCCTAATTGCCAAATACTTAAAACTCATACCATGAATCCTTTGGATCCTAAAAAGAGAAGTGTTCTTTAAACACTAAGAGAACCTATGGTACATTTAGAATCATTAATAGGAGAAGCTCCACTAGCACTAGAAGGAGGGTCATTGATGTCAATTAGCTTAAGATTTAGGACATCTTTTCACCTTTGGGTAGATCTATGATCCTAAGTGTAAAGATCAGCGGTCTTGGAGGTTTTTAGCATATCTTTGTGATTTGTTAAGGAAATTATCATAATTATTTAATAAATGAATACTCATTATGGTAAATATAGCTTTGGATTTGTGGATCTACATTATTTAAAATTGGAACAGCTTATTTTGATCAAAGATCAATTGATCCCTTACAATTTATGGTCCATCTCAAGCTCAAACTTGCAAAGATTAGTTATCTTTGCACAATAGGATACCGAATTACCTTTGTGGAAATTTGATGTCCTTTATCACATACTACATAAATCTTTATAGAATTAGTCTAGGATGCATGTTTGGTCCTTGATTCTTGCAAAAATTAACTTGACGCACCTTGTTTTAAATAGGATTTCACATCTTCAAGCTAGACTTTCCTAGTATTCACACTAGATCATGCTCAAAAATGAGAGATCCTTTACTAGAGCTAAAAAGTCATCAAAGGAATAGGTGCGATAAAGGTAGATGAAGGCTTTCCAAGTATCTACCTACTTCTCCTATTCTAGGGACCTTTGTATTCAGACCACATCTAGGTATGGCTTGGCTAAGGAGTTCACCCATTAATATACAAGGGGTAGTCCATGATTTACCATGTAATCTTGAGAAACATTTTCCCATATTTAGTCCTATTGGTGTTGTAACTGTGGAAGAACAAATCAAAGATATTTACTATTCGAGTCCTTAAAATTTAGTAAAACTCCTAAGATTGATCATGCTAATGTAATGGTACCTAAAGCCAAAGCTAAATCCCCTCCTTTCTTGCTCACAATTAGGATGTTTGGTAAGAACTTGCACAATTGCTTGTTAGACTCAAGTGCCTCTACAAATACCATGTTTGTTGGTATATGTAAGTAACTTGGCTTAACCCCCATCAAGTTTGATAGGATTTTCACCCAGTTAGATAAGTCAAGGGTAAAGCTAATTAGATAAATTTTGAATGTTCACATATAGATTGCTTCTGAACCTAGAATTCAATAATTTATTGACATTCAGGTGGTTGACATGCCAGATGCATATGGGATCTTGTTGAGTAGGGAATGGACCAAGGATTTGAATGGTTATATGTCCACTAACTACTCCCACTTATGGCTACCTTAGAAAGGAGTCCCAAATCAAATTAGAATTGAGAGGGAACCAAGAATGAAACATATGATAATGAATTCAAATGATATAAATGAAAGGATCAACATAATTGAATTGGACTTAGGGGTTTTCACCTTAGGAGATGATAGTATAGATGATCTAAAGGATAGGGAGCCTCCTCTTGGGCTAGATGCAAGGATGGATCAAGAGTTGGTATTATCTTAATCAATCATACTAGCAAAAGGTACCATGCCTCTTAAAAACTCTAATTCCCTTGCACCAATACTCTTGCTAAATATGAAGCTCTCATTCTTAGTTTGTAATTTACTATCAAGAATAAAGCTAAAAAGTTACTAGTTTTTTGTGATTTAAAACTAATAGTCAACCAGGTCAGGAGCACATACTAATGTAAACTCTCATACCTCAAGAAGTATAATGTTAATCATTTCCAAGTCTTTAATGATGACCAATAGATATTAGATTTATTGAGCAATTCTGGGGCATTTAAAACCCATGTCATTGATGAAGTTTATGAAAATGCAATTGGAGGGAACAAGTGTGATAGAAAGAACATTCAATTAAATGAAAATAAAAAATCCCTATCAAGACAAACTAGCTAATTTTTCCAAAATCCCCAAGGTGAGTAGAAAGGATTACAATACTATAGATCTTTGCCTCTAAGAGTAACCCCAACTAGTGAATGTTGGAATTGCTTGTACAACTTTTTAAAATGAGAAATCCAAAGAACTCCTTACCAAGTATAAGGATGTTATAACATGGACCTATAATGACCTAAATATCTTTGATCCAAGGTTCATTATCCATACCATACCCCTCAAAGAAAGTTGTAAACCATTCAGATAAAAATAAAGACTAGTAAATCGCATGCTAGAACCTATGATCTTCAAAGAGGTCAAAAGATTATTAGATGCTAGGATAGTCTTTTTGATTAGACATTTAGCATGGGTGGCCAATTTAGTGCCAGTTAAGAAAAAGAATGGTGAGATTAGGCTCTACATCGACTTCATAAATTTAAAGAGAGCATCAAAGAAGGACAATTATCCTCTCCCTTCTCAAGATCATATAATTCAAATTATTTTAGGTTAATTCATGATGTCCTTCCTTGATGGATTTTCAAGCTATAACCAAGTATTGGTTGATAGACAAGATAAGATGAAAACAACCTTCACAACAAAGTGGGGAACCTTTACTTACAAAAGGATACCTTTTGGACTAATCAACGTAGGAGCTACCTTCACAAGAGCCATAGACCATGAATTCCAAGGTCTAATTGGTATTTACATCATCATTTATATGGATGATCTAAAAAAATTCTCTAAATATAGGGAAGATCACTTCATGCACTTACAACAAGTTTTTGAAAGATGTAGAAGGTATGGCATTTCTTTGAACCCTAAGAAAAGCATGTTTTGTGTAACTATAGGGAAAATATTAGGACATGTTATAACCAAAGATGGAATCTCCATAAACCCTAAAAGAGTGGAGGCTATATCCAAAATTAAACTCCCAAACAGTAGGAAGGAACTAAAGTCATTCTTTGGCAAAATAAATTTTGTAAGGAAGTTTATTTCAAGTTTTGCAAAAATTGTAGAGCCATTAAATGACATGATGAAGAAATATGACAAGGTAATCTATAAATAATAATCCAAGAAGACATTTAGTGACATCAAATATGTCATTAGCTAGGCCTTGAAGCTTATAAGTCTAGATTTCTCAAAAGCTTATGCAAGTAGGCCAGCGTAGTTTTCAAAACAATGAATGGTATGATTTAACATACACTTGATAATCAATGGTACTTGTCCTATAGGTCTATCCAAGGATAAAAATAGATCCTTGAGACTCAAGGAAACCCATTTCCTGATCAAGGATGAAATCTTGTACATAAGAAACTTTGAAGGAATCTACCTAAGATGTGTTTCATAAGAAGAAACCACCCAAATTATGGCCACCTTTCATGAAAATTTGGACATTGGACATCCCTCTAGAAGAATGATAGCTCACAAAATCCTAAAGGCTAGTTAATATTGGCCTAATATCTTCAAGGATGCTCACAAGCATGTGAGATAATGCCACTTATGTTAAATATTTATCACTGAAGAGCTAAAGGTAGCTATGCCTCTATAACTAGTCATGATTGACACACCATTTGTAGAATGGGGTTTGGAATTTTTTGGAGTGATCAACACTAACTCATCTAAATTTCACAAATATTTCTTGACTACAATAGATTATTGCACTAGATGGACTAAGGCAATGGCCACCAAGCAATGTAGAACAAAAGAAGTGATTAGTTTCTTAGAGGATAATATATGTACTAGATTTGGGACCCCAATTTCTCTAGTATGTGATAATGGGTCTACATTTATCTAAATTGAGATGACTGAATGGGCTTATGATAATGGTATTATACTTAAATTTTAATCCAATCACTATCCCCAAGGGAATGGTGTTTCTAAATCTACAAATAAAAACCTAATGAAGGCAATCAAGAAGTCTATAGAAGACATACCTAAAACTTGGCATAAAATACTCAAATTTGCACTCTAGGATAATAGAATAAGGATAAAGAAAGCCTTGAAGGCTTCCCCTATTTTGATGGTGTATGGGTAGGAGCCCATTTTTCCCATCACTCTCAAATTACATATATATAAATTTATGCAAGAATACATGGAAGAAAGTTAAGATCATGCCACTTCTAATCTATTAGATATAATTTAGATAGAAGTGATAGATAAAAGTTTTGTTGATTTCAACAAACACCAAGCCACAATAAAAATATGGTTTGACAAAAGGTCTAAAGTCAAAGTGTTCAAGTAGGGAGACTTAGTCCTCCTTTGGGACAAAGCATCCAAACCTGAAGGTAAGCATGGAAAATTCACACCCCTATGGATTAGCCCATACCAAATTGTAGAGACACTAATGAAAAACACCTTCAATCTCAAAGATTTACAAGGGGTAGAGTTCATATTGCCTACTAATGGGCAATACATCAAGCACTAGTTCTATGTCACCCCTCCTGGGGTCTTCATAGAGTAAGATGTAAGGTGATTATATTAAATTAGGTAGGTTAGTTAGTTTGATTTGATCATATTTCCTTTCTTGTCCTTAGTTTATGTATATGTGTGTTCATATTTATTTGGTTTTCTTGTTTTACTTTCTTCCTTCTATTGTGTGTTTCTTACTTGTGTTTTCCCTGGTTTCAAGATGTCTTTGGAGACATCCTTAAGCCTAGAAGTTATGAAACATGATCAAGATGTGACCCAACTCTAAAATAATGTGTGAACTCCATATAAAGGTAACCATGGTCATAGAACATAGCATTATGATATAGCTTAGAGAAACTAAGTATAAACAGGTGGAGAGAAAATCATTCCATGAGACCTAGGTCATAAACTTGGATCCACACTAGTTTCAAAAAGATTTGCACTCAATTATTGGAGACTTAAATTATCAAGAGTATGCTATTAGCTAGTACTTAATCAACATCCTTACCTAAGACAATATTTTTAGCCCTGAGTGATCTTCCCAAAATCAAATATTTGACTAGACCCTAAACCTATTTATCTTGGTTCCCAACCTTACTAGAAGCATAAAGATCTAAAAATAAAACAAAAGAGAATAAGAATACAAATAAAAAATGAATATTTCATACAAAGGTTATTCAGGCAACCTCCATCAAGGTTATGGACACTTGGTTGGGAATGGAGCAAGGCCATGAATGGAGCCAAAAGTATCTTTATCAAAACTATAGACAATTGGTTAGTAGCAAAGGAATGCCCAAGCCCCCCCTAAGCAAAACCATGATTTATAATGAATGTCCCATGTACCCTAGGTCAATATAACTAATTAAAGGTAGGAAGCCGAGGACTAATTCTTGAATCCTATAGCTCAGGTATGTCATGATGTTTAACCTCAAATCTACAAGTGCAAGGTTTATTTTAACCCAATTAGATCTATATGGTAGTTTCTTTGACCAAGTAGAATGATGACCCCAATTTTTGTCTAAACTTAGAGTCTGGAAGTTCTAACATATTTCTATGTTTCCCCCTAGAACTCACCATTTTTTGAGACCAACATATCCCCCTTTTTATTTTAGAAATTGGGGACCCTTGATAAGTCTTTATGCCCAAGTTTTGAATCATCTAAACATTGAAGTCTTTAAAATAATTTAAATATCATCCACTTTATTAAGGAACTTGCTTGTGTGATTTAATCCTCTTATTTTAGACTAATCCTACTAACAAGGTTACATGAGTCATTTTGTAGCTTCCGTAGAAGATTTAGGGTTTTATGTTTAGAAACCCTTAATGGACTTTGATTCAAATTAAAATATTGGAGGGAGATAAGTTAGTGGGAACCAATTAAAAATAATCTATAAACAAGGGGTTTGCATGTGTTTAAGTCATGTTTTCATAACATATCTTGAACTCTTCTTTGTTTCTTTCCCTTTTCTTTCCTAACTTCCTTAGGTCTAATTTAACATGGTTTCATGATTTACCTATTTACATTACCTAACTTAGCCTAGGTCATTATTACTAAGGCCTCAATAATTATCTCAACCTTAGAATTGATACCTTATGCTAAGTGATTTTATTTATGTCCTCAGATCTAACATTTATCTCCCTCACTCTTTATAAGATCTTACGATAGATGCTTGCTTACTAGATTTGATCAGATAGAGCATCCTAATTGAAAGGATTTGGCTTAAAAAACCTACACCATGATAGATCAATGACAATCATTCACTCACTATATTTTATCCAATGGTACATGGTATAGGAATAAAATTCAAAATGAATATAAAAACTCAAGTACCAGATGCATGGTGACTTAATGATCAAAAAGAAGTAAGAAAGGGGCCCACCTAATAAAGGCATCCAATTAATGACTAAATCCCTCATGTATATTGATGGATATCATTGTCTCATTGGATTTTATCCAATGATGTGAGGCCTAGGTTACATTTTCAAAGGCATCCCAAGCTCACCAAAATGATGTGTCACATTTTCATTTGAGCCATGACTATCTAGGAAATCAACAGCTCTCACTAGCTCATTAGATTTGATCCAATAGTGTGAAATACTTAATGAATTTTCAAAGCTCCATGATCTCGACACATGGCTAGTACTTGACCAAGGTGAAATATGACAAGAGATACCTAGCATGGGAAAAATCTATGAAGATGTCAAGTGTCATGATTGTAACCCCAGAGATCATTATACCAATAAAAGGTGAGGAATTGGATTTAGATCAATAGATCATGTTTGATCACTAGATTTGATCCAATGATGGGAAATAAAAGGAAGATTTTAAAATCCAATGGCTAGTATTCAATGGCACTTATGAAAATTTCCATGAAAAGCCTAAAATAATGCCACATAGACTCCACATAAGCATAGAAGGTCAAAAGCAAAGATCTTATGAACTTAAAAATTCATGGGTATAAAGTAAAATGGTCTCCATCAAATCAAAAACATGTATGAATTTAAATCCTGAATATCTCATACCATTAAATCTTCAAACCCTAAACCCTTTATAAAAAACACCTAAATTAGTTCAATCAAGATAGTATAATTATGCTCCTGAGAATAAGTGCTATAGCAAGAACCCTCAACAATCCAGTGTGGGAAATTCAATAACATTATAAATGACCACTATAAAGCAAAAATTTAAGATGGAGGCTAAGCTTTATCTGACCTTTGATAATGAAGGAAGGATTTTTAAGGATACAGAGCTAGACATGGTGGGCCTAAATATCTATGGAGAAAGGAATTGGTCTAAATTATTCTTCTTGATAGGTGAGTTACAACCTATCTCCTAGGAATAAAATATGAATTCCATAATGAATTAAAGGTACAATAATCTGGTTACAATTCAAATGGCTGGTCTCCACCATGACATGACAAAACTAGAGGTAATGCACTGCATTGATGTCCTTGCACCCATATTTATTAATTATAGGATAGATGGGGAATGGATCATTCAGGAGGGTAGTTATAAAATGGTGTCATACATCTATAATATGGCCTTTAAAACATATTATAATCTCCCTTTACCCCATCTCAACCTCCCAGACATGAGGAATTAGGCTAACATCCAAGACCTTGATTCAGTCCTCCCACCCTAATTAATCCAAGGACCCCATGTCTTCAGAACCCTAGATGACATGATTCCCATTGTATAATTTAGGGAAGGCATTAGAGTATCCAAGACCCTAGTGAATCGAGCCTTTGGTGCCCTTTCCACCATATATGTAAACAATGTTTGGGTGTCTTATGTCCACTTCATGATATAAGAGAAATTGACCCCTCTAGTAGGAGACCTAATTAGATTCTTTTTGGTGAAGAAATTCATAGATATAAAAATATGAACCTCTAATAAATTATATATGATGTCCTTTCTATTGTATTCCCTTCTAGCCTTTGTATCCTTCCTTAGCATTAAGAACTAGTCCCCTGATGGTAGAACCATAATTTCTCACCACTATTCCAAATTATACATATTCAAGTATAAGAACCACATGTAATTTATTTGTGATTGTGTTTTCCCAACCATATATGAATCCATCACAAGAATTCCTATTCCAAGATTGCATCCCCATATCAAGAGATAAATAGAAACCAAGGGGGATGTATGGTATTATCCAGACTACAATATCATTAGGATAGATGTGATATTAACCCAGCCTTATAGGTTACCAATATATGTCCCTGAAAAGATTTTAAAATAAGAGATTACCTCCAAAATAACCTAGGGTGCAAACAAGGTATGTAAGGAGGAGAGGAAAGGCCAAACACACCCCCTCCCATTGGATATTGGGAAGATTATAATCAAATATTAGAAGCAATTAGAAATCATGGTAACACATATGAATTCTTTTGATTTCCAATTATATGACCTTAAAATGTAAGACCCTAGGGGTAGGGTGGTTGAATAAATTAAGGAGATAAAGGTATTTAATATTGAATATGAGTATAAGCTATGTGTTAGTGATGACATCTATATTAGAGGAAAGAATTTGGAAGAAGTGCTCTCCAAAATCAAAAGCTACAATATCAAGTCAGAATGTATAATGATCAAGGACAACAAGCCTATAGGGGAGATATGGTAGTTCCATCCCTTGAAATATAATTTGTTTCCAAGATCATTTGGGACCACTCATGAGGAGCCATCTAATCAAGGGTAGCCATCTAAACCTCAACCCCACCAACAAGAGCCTCAACATGAACAACCTTAAAATGGAAAGGATAAAGGCAAGGAGAAAGTTGGAGAACTAAGATTAGAATATAGACTCATGGATGCTCCCTCACCTACATAACTCCTACAAAGCCCACCTTCTCCCATGGAATTTGTTGACATGATAGCTCTTAATCTAGAAGAGACATTAGAGGGTGCACTCATTGATATAGCAAAAACATATGGCTCAGATAGATAAGGGGATCCCTCTGAAGAAGCAAGAAAGGAATGGGTTCCATTGGAAAAAATTAAAAGGAAAGTAGAGCTGGCCTTGGTTCCTATGACTCCAAGGATCCTAGGTTAACCTTTACTCACCCTACTAGTGAAGTTAACCTCTTCACTGATGAGAATCCAATCCATAAACCACTAATCCATGATTGGTTCATATATGGGAAGTTTTAGAAGATCCCATGCCTCTCTCCTTCATGGGCCTTGACATAGGTTGGCCTAACTAAGTATGAATAACATCAAACCCTAGATCATGGACATAGTTAAAAATCAAGAAGAGAGAAGAATAAAAGTTCATCATATTCAGGAAGAATAAATGTTCACAATCAGGGATCAATAATCATAATTTCTTTCTTACTCTACCCTTTCCTTTTGCTCTTTCTTTAAACAATTGACTTTAGTTTAAAACATTGTTCATAACCATTTAGTAAAGTCAAAAGTTTATATCTAGGTTGATTTGTCAAAATTAGCATCAAAATTCATAAAATAAGGCACCAAGATGGCTCCCAACCATCAAAATTTATAAATATTATGGAAATGTCTACATTTCTTGACTTTTATTTCACCATAGGAATCCTAATTGCCAAATACTTGCAACTCATGCCTTGAATCCTTTGGATCCTAAAATGAGAAGTGTTCTTTAAACACTAAAAGCACCTATGGTACATTTAGAAGCATCAATAGGAGAAGATCTGTTGGCACTAGAAGGAGGGTTGTTAATGCTAATTAACCTAATATTTGTGATGTCTTTGCACCTTTGGGTAGATCTCTGATCCTAAGTGTAAATATCAATGGTCTTGGAGGTTTTTGGCATATCCATGTTCTTTTTAAAGTTAAATATCATAATTCTTTAATAAATTATTGCTATCTCTAGTAAATATAGCTTTGGATTTATGGATTTGCAATATTTGAAATTGGAACAACTTATTTTAATCAAAGATCAAATCCTCCCTTACAAATTGTGGTCCATCTCCATCTCAAACTTGCAAAGATCAGTTATCTTTGTATAATAGGATACATCATCGAGCTACCTTTATGGAAATTTGATGTCCTTTGTCACTTCTTACATAAATATTTACATAATTAGTCTAGGATGCATGTTTGGACATTGTTTCTTGTAAAAATAAACTTGACGTACGGTGTTTTAAATAGGATTTCACATCTTCAAGTTGGAATTACCTAGGATTCACACCAGATTATGCTTAAAAATGAGAGAGTCTTTACTATAGATATAAATTCATAGAAGAACTAGGTGTGAAAAAGGTAGATGAAGACTTTCCAAGTCTTTACCCACTTCTCCTATTCAAAGGACCTTTGTATTCAAACCACATCTAGGTATAGTTTGGCTAGGGAGTTCACCCATTAATATACAAGGGGTAGTCCATGATTTACCATGTAATCCTAAGAAATATTTACCCATATTTAGTCCTACTAGTGTTGTAACTATGGAAGAACATGTTAATTCTTTTAAATCTACTTTGAGGTTAATAAATGTCATATATGAGGATGTAATGTGTAGACTATTTCCATTTACCTGCAAAGATGCAGTGTATGAATGGTTCTTCAATTTACCTAATGACTGCATTACCACTTGGAATGATTCAACACCATTTTCATTAATCAATTTTGGAAGATTATCAATCCTTGTTCATTTATCATCAATTTACAACCATCAAAAGAGATGCTAGTGAACATATAAGGTCTTTTAATGCTAGATTCCAAAAAATGTATAACAAGACTATGAAACCTTACAAACTTAATGATGATCTATCCCTAGAGATCTACAAAACATAGTAGATCTAATGAAATTTGTATTTCTAAAGAGATATATCCTAGTTATAGCTTCATTATGCCAATCCTATTTTGAGGCAGTGGTTATTAGTGATCAGATACAACCACAAGGCTAGATGGTATGCTTCATCCCCAATGTTAGACCAAAAATGATTACTCTAAACCTTTTTACAAATAATAACCAAAATGCCCTGGATCTTAATCAAATCCCAAACTTGAATATTTGGCCTACTAGTTATGTTGCTCCTAATCAAAATTTGTGATTTTTAAGTCACTAAGCTACTAATGGATCTTCTACTAATGATCAAAAGGACTTAATACCCACTCCTAGTTCAAATAATAATTATGTCCATAATTTTAAGAACCCTAAGAGTGAGAATGAGTCTATATTAAAGATGGTTCTACAAATTAGCACCAATTTTGTCTAATTACAAAAACAAGTGGGTAATACTGGTGAAAATTTTGGAAGGAAGTTTACTTTCCAAAATTTCAATAGACTATGAAATAGGTTTCATAATGATAGCTTTTACAACATCAATAAGACTAATGAACCCTCTAATAGTAAAAAAACCATGGACATTAATCTCATAGACATTGCTTTGCCTGAATATTATAGAGTGCATGCTAATACTAAACATGGTGAGATTTATTGCATTGAGTTATACAAAGCTTTTGAATCTTTTCAAGAAGAACTAGATACATTTGAAGTAGTCCCTAATAAGGAAAACAATGCAAATATATTTGGCCCTAAGTCTTCTCAACAAAACCACATAGTAGAAACCTTTGATTTCCACTTTCAAGAGGAAAATGAACTAGATGAGATCCCTGAGGAAATCCATGCATTTTAATAGTTCTTGAAAAATACTTACCCATTGAGGAATAGAGAGCAAAATCAACCTTTAACCGTTTCAAATCCTCCTAATAACTATGGGACCCCTCTTGATACTACTTCAAGGAATGACCCTGAGCCACCCAAAGGAAGTTCCTCCAAGCCTAGTGATGATTCATTAAGCAAGACTAGATATAATATTATTGAAGACATGAAGAAAATCAAGGCCAACATCACCTTGTATGAATTAACACAGATCAAAAAGCAAAGATATTTACTATTGGAGTCCTTGAAATTTAGAAAAACCCTTAAGAATGATCATGCTAATGTAATGGTACATAAGGCAAAATTTGAATCCCCCCTTTCTTTCTCACAATTAGGATGTTTGGTAAGAACTTGCATAATTTCTTATTAGACTCAGGTGCCTCTAAAAATACCATGCTTGCTAGTATATGTAAATAACCTGGCCTAGCCCATGTCAAGTATGATAGGATTGTCACCTAGTTAGACACATCAAGGGTAAAGGTAATCAGAGAACTTATGAATGTTCACATACAAATAACTTCTAAACCTAGAAGTCAATAATTCATTGACATTCAAGTCGTTGACATACCAGATGCCTATGGGATCTTGTTGAGTAGGGAATGGACCAAGGCCTTAAATGGGTATATGTCCACTGAATGCTCCCATTTATGGTTACCTTAGAAAGGAGTCCCAAATAAAATTAGAGCTGAGAGGGAACCAAGAATGAAACATATGATAATGAAGTCTAATGATTTAAATGAAAGGGCAAACATAATTGACTCAGATTTAGGGGTTTTAACCCTAAAAGTTGATAGGATAGATGATCCAAAGGATACAAAACCTCCTATGGGATATGGAAATTGCATTTTGATGGTGTTAGATGCAAGGATAGATCAAGAGTTGGCATTATCTTAATCGATCCTACCAGTAAAAGGTACCATGCCTCTTACAAACTCCAATTCCCTTACACCAATAATCTTGTTGAATATGAAGCTCTCATTCTTAGTTTGTAATTTGATATCAAGAATAAAGCTAAGGAGTTATTAGTTTTTGGTGATTTGAAACTATTATCCAACCAAGGTAGGAGAAGGTACCAATGTAAACTATTATACCTCAAGAAGTACAAGTTTAGAGTTTAGGACCTAATTGAATCTTTTGATGCTTTCAACATAACATCCATTCTTAGGGAAGAAAACCAAGCTACATATGAGTTAGCATCCACTACAACAAGTCTCATGCCTAATTGAAACTCCCTTGATTTTAGTATTGAATTAGTCCCATGTCCATCAGTGCCTAATAATGTTAATCATTTTTAAGTCTTTAATAATGACCAATAGATATTGGATTTCTTGACCAATTCTATGGAATTTAAAATCCATGTCATTGATGAAGTTGATGAAAATTCAATTGGAGGGAAGAATTTGATGGCAAGGTCATTCATCTAAATGATAACAAGATCCCTAAAGGGATGGTTGCTCCACAAAGACTATTTGATAAGGAAAAACTCATTAAAGTTTCTAAAATCCCCAAGGTGAGTGGAAAGGATTATAATACTATATATCTTCACCTCCAAGATCAACCCCAACTATTGAATGTTGGAAAGGATTGTATAAATTTTGAAAATGAGAAAGCTAAAAAACTCCTTACCAAGTACAAGGATTTTATAGCATGGTCATACGATGATCGAATGATCTTTGATCCAAGGTTCATTAACCATACCATACCCCTCAAAGAAAGTTGTAAACCATTTAGATCAAAAAAAAGACTAGTAAGCCCCATGCTAGAACCTATGATTTTTAAAGAGGTCAAAAGATTACTTGATGCTAGGATAATATTTTTTATTAGACATTCAACTTGGGTGGCTAATTTAGTGCCAATTGGGAAAAAGAATGGTGAGATTAGGCTCTAAATTAACTTCAAGAATTTAAACAAAGAATCAAATGACAATTATCCTCTCCTTTCTTTGGATCAGGTAATTCAAATTATTTCAAGTTCAGCCATTATGTCCTTCCTTGATGGCTTTTTAGGCTATAACCAAGTACTGGTTGACAAACAAGATTGGATGAAGATAGCCTTCATAACAAAGTGGGGAACCTTTGATTACAAAAGGATGCCCTTTGGACTCATCAAGACATGATCTCCCTTCTAGAGAGCCATGGAACATGCCTTCTAAGGTATAATATGTAATTTCATCATCATTTATATAGATGATATAGCAATTTTCTCTAATTATAGGGAATATTGCTTCATGCACTTGCAACAAGTTTTCTAAAGATGTAGAAGGTATGGCATTTCTTTGATCCCTAAGAAAAGCATATTTTATGTAACTAAAGGGAAATTATTATGACACATTATAACCAAATAAGGCATCTATACAAACCTTGAAAGTGTAGAGGCCATATCTAGAATTGAGCTCCCAAACAGTGGGAAGGAACTAGAGTCATTCTTTGGCAAAATAAATTTTGTTAGGAAGTTTATTTTGGGTTGTGTAGAAATTGTCAAGCCATTAAATGACATGCTCAATAAATATTCTAAGGTAATCTTGAATGAATAATCCAAGAAGGCATTAAGTGACATCAAAGAGGCCATTGGCCAAGCCCTGGTGCTTATAAGTCTAGATTTCTCAAAGTATTTCTACCTTTACTCTTTTATATCTGACCATACTATGGCTATTGTATTGAATCAAAAAGATGAAGGGTGTGACCACCCAATAGCCTTTATGAGTACGAATTTTATGAATTATAAACTAAACTATTCCATGATTGATAAGCAAGTATATGCACTAGTAAAGGCACTAAACAAGTTTAGGCACTACATCTTTAGAAATAAGGTGCATGCTATTCTACCTGACCCTACCACTAAAATTAGGCTGAGTCAAAATGAGCTAGGAGAATGTAAAGTTAAGTGGATGTTATTTTTGTAGGAATATGATTTGGAAATGAAGGTATCAAAGCTAGTAGGGTGTTAAGGTTTGATTTAGATGATTGCCAATACTAGCCCTAGGCTAAGTATTATGCAAGTAGGCCACCATAGTTTTCAAAACAATGAATGGTATGATTAATTCATACACTTGATAATCAATGGTACTTGTCTTGAAAGTATATATAGGGATAAAAAGAGAGCCTTGAGACTCAAGGCAACCCACTACCTGATCAAGGATAGAATCTTGTATAGAAGGAACTTTGAAGGAATCTCCCTAAGACATGTTTCACAAGAAGAAGCCACCCAAATTATGACCACCTTTCATGAAAAGCTAAGTAGTGGAAATTCCTATAGAAGAATGATATCTCATAAAATCTTAAGGTCTAGTTAATATTGGCCTACTATCTTCAAGGATTCTCATAAGCATGTGAGAGATTTTTACTCATGTCAAATATTCAACACCAAAGATCCAAGGGCATCTATGCCTCTACAACCAATTATGATTGATATACCATTTGCACAATAGGGTCTAAAATTTGTTGGAGTGATCAAACCTAACTCACTTAATGTACACAAATATGTCTTGACTACCACATATAATTTCACTAGATAGACTAAGGCAATGGACACCAAGTAATGTATAATAAAAGAAGTGATCAATTTCCTAGAGGATAATATATGTACTAGATTTAGGACCCTAGTTTCTTTAGTATGTGACAATGGGTCTATATTCATCTCAATTGAGATGACTGAATGGGCTTATGATAATGGTATTACACTTAAATTTTCCTCCAATCACTATCCCCAAGGGAATGGTGTTTCTAAATCTACAAATAAAAACCTAATGAATTCAATAAAGAAATATACAGAGAAAAACCTAAAACTTGGCTTAAACTACTCATATTTTCACTTTGGGTTGATAGAATAAGGATCAAGCAAACCTTGAAGGCTTCAACCTTTTTGATGGTGTATGGGTAGGAGCCCATTTTCCCCATCTCTCTCAAATTCCCTACATATAAATTTATGCAAGAGTACATAGAAGAAAGTGAAGAACATGCCACTTCTAGGATATTAGACATCATTCAGATGGAATATGATAGAGAAAAGGATTTTATTGATTTCAATAGACACCATGCCAAGGTAAAAAGATGGTTTGACAAAAAGTCTAAAGTTAAAGTGTTCAAGCAGGGAGACTTAGTCCTCCTATGGGATAAAGAATCAAAACCCAAAGGTAAGCATGGAAAATTCACACCCATGTGGATTATCCCATACCATATTATAGAGACACTAGAGAATAACACTTTAAATCTGAAATATTTACAAGGGAAAGAGTTCATATTACCTACTAATGAGAAATATATCAAGTACTACTTCTATGCCACCCCTCCTAGGGTCTTCATGGAGTAAGATGTAAGGTGATTAGATTAAAGTAGGTAGGTTAGTTTAATTTCAAAATATTTCCTTTATTTTTATTAGTTTATATATATGTTTGTTCATATTTGTTTGGTTTCCTTGTTTTACTTTCTTTATTCTATTATGTGTTGCTTGGTTGTGGTTTTCCCTGATTTCAAGATGTCTTTGGAGATATCCTTGAGCCTAGAAGTTATGAAACATGCTCAAGATGTGACCTAACTCTAAAAGAAGGTATGAACCCCATACAAAGGTAATAATGGTCTTAGAACATATCATTATGATAAAGCTTATAGAAACTAAGTATAGACAGATGGAGAGAAAATCATTCCATGAGACCTAAGTCATAACCTTAGATCCACACTGGTTTTAAGAAGATTTGTAGTCAAGTATTAATGACTTAAATTATCAAGAGTATGCCATTATCTATCACTTAATCAACATCCTTGCCTAAGATAATAGTTTTATCCCTGAGTGATCCTCCCAAAATCAAATATTTGACTAGACCCTAAACCTGGCTATCTTGGTTCCCAATCTTACTAGAAGCATAAATATATAAAAATAAAATAAAAGAGAATAAGAATACAAAGTAAAAAATGAAGATTTAATATAAAGGTGATTCAGACAACCTCCATTAGGGCTATGGACACTTGGCTAGAAATGGAGCAAGGACATGAGTGGAGCTAAAAGTATCTCTGTCAGGGCCATAGACACCTAGCTAGTAGCACAAAAATGCCCAAACCCTCCCTAAGAAAAACTATGATTCATAATGAATGTCCAATGTACCTTAGGTTAGTATAATTATTTGAAGGTAGGAAGATAAGGATTGCTTCTTGAATCCTATGGAAAATAATAAGTGGATTCAAAGCACACACACAACTCAGGTATGTCTTGATGTTTGACCTCAAATCTACAAGTACAAGGTTTGTTTCAACCCCAATTAGATCTAGATTCTAGTTTATTTGATCAGGTGGAATGATGAACTTAATGATTGTCTAAAATTCGAGTCTAGAAGTTCTAACATATTGTTATGTGTCCCTTTATAAGTCACCATTTTTTGAGACCAACATATCCCCCTTTTTATTTTAAAAATTGGGGACCCTTGAGAAGTCTTTATGCCCAAGTTTTGAAGCATTTGAACATTAAAGTATTTAATAAAATCTTAAGATCATTCATTCTATTAAGGAACATGCTTATGTGATTTAATCCTCTTATTTTACACTAATTTTACTAACAAGGTTACGTGAGTCATTTTTTAGCTTCCATGGAAGATTTAGGGTTTTGTGTTCAAAAACCCTAGGTAGCCCTTGATTTAAATTCAAATATTGGAGAGAGTCAAGTTGGTGGGAACCAATTAAAAATAATATATAAACAAGGGGTTTGTGTGGGTTCAATTCATGTTTTCATAACATATATTGAACTCTTCTTTATTATTTCCCCTTTCTTTCCTAAGTTCCTCTGATCTAATTTAACATAGTTCCATGACGTCCCTTTTTACATTACCTAACTTAGCCTTAGTCATTAATACTAAGGCCCTGATAATTTTCTTGACCTTAGAATTAATAACTTATGCTAAGTGCTTTTATTTATATCCTCATGTCTAATAATTATCTCCCTCACTCTTTAAGAGATCCTATGAGCGACACTTTCTCACTAGATTTGATTGGCTAGAGAATCCTAACTGAAAGGATTTGGCTTAAACAACATACACCATGATATATCAATGAAAATTTTCTAGTCGCTAGATTTGATCCAAAGGCATGATCTATAGGAGGAAAAGTTAAAAGGAATGTAAGGCCCTAAGTACTAGATGCATGGTGACTTAATGATCAAAATGAATTAAGAAAGAGGCCCACCTAATAAAGGCATCCAATTAATGATCTGATCCCCTACATATATCAATATCTATCACTGGGTCACTCTTGTTTGATCCAAAAGCATGAGGCCCAGGTGGAATTTTCAAAGGCATCCCAAACTCCTAGGGATGACATAGTAGAGTAATGCCCAAGCCCTCCCTAAGAAAAACCATGATTTAGAATGAATGTTCAATGTACCATAGGTTAGTATAACTGATTAAAGGTAGGAATCTAAGGACTTCTTAAATCCTATGGCAAACAATAAGTGGAATCAAAGTACACACATAACTTAGGTATGTCCTAATGTTTGACCTCAAATCCACAAGTGAAAGGTTTATTTCAACCCTAATTGGATCTATATTGTAGTTTATTTGATCAAGTGTAATGATGACCTCAATGTTTATCTTAACTTAGAGTCTAGAAGTTCTAAAATATTGCAATGTTTCCCCCCAAAAGTCACCATTTTTTGAGACCAACATATCCCCCTTTTTATTTTAAAAATTGGGGACCCTTGAGAAGTCTTTGTACCCAAGTCTCGAAGTATCTGAACATTGAAGTCTTTAACAAAATTTGAAGATCATCCACTCTATTAAGGAACATTCTTGTGTGATTTAATCCTCTTATTTTAGACTAATCTTGTTAACAAGGTTATGTGAGTCATTTTGTATCTTCCATGGAAGATTTAACATTCTATGTTCAAAAACCCTTAGTGGCCCTTGATTTAAATTCAAATATTGGAGGGAGCCAAATTAGAAAGAACTAATTAAAAATAAGCTATAAACAAGGGGTTTGCATGGGTTTAAGTCATGTTTTCATAACATAACTTTAACTCTTCTTTCTTTCTTCATCCTTTTTTTCCTAAGTTCCTTGGGTCTAATTTAACATGATTCCATGATGTCCCTTTTTACATTACCTAAATTAGCCTAGGTCATTAATACTAAAGATTTAATAATTATCTTGACCTTAGCATTAATAACTTATGCTAAGTGATTTTATTTATGTCCTCAGGTCTAACAGTTATCTCCCTCGCTCTTTAAAAGATCTTATGATCGATGCTTGTTTATGGATTTGATCAGATGGAGTGTCCTAATCGAAAGGATTTGGCTTAAATAACATACACCATGATAGATAAATGGAAATCACTTTCTCACTAGATATGATCCAATGGTGTGAGGTATATGAGGAAAATTTAAAGGAATATAAGGCTCCAAGCATTGGATGCATGGTGACTTAATGATTGAAATGAAGTAAGAAGGGGGCCCACCTAATAAATCCATCCATTTATGACCAAAATCCCCACATGGATTGATGGCTATCACTGCCTCACTATATTTGATCCAATGATGTGGGGCCCAAGTGGACTTTTCAAAGGCATCCTAGGCTCCTAGGAATGATGTGTGTCACATTTTAATTTGAGCCATGACTGGCCAAGAAATCAATGGCTATCACCAACTCAATGGATTTGATCCAATGGAGTGAAAGGCCTAATGACTTTTCAAATCTTCTTGAGCTCAACACATGGCTAGTACTTGACCAAGGTGATAATTGAGAAGAGATACATAGCATGAGATAAATCTATAAGGAATCCAAGTGTCACAACCACAAGCCTGGAGATCACTAAACCAATAAAAGGTATGGACTTGGATTTAGATCAATGGATCAAACTTGCTAACTAGATTTAATTCAACGACATGAAATAAAAAGAAGATTTTAAAATCCAATAGCTAGTATCTAAATGACACTTATGAAAATAGCCATGAAAATCCCAGAATGATGCCACATGGACTCCACATAAGCATAAAAGATAAAAATCAAATATCTTCTAAACTCAAAAATGCAAGGGTGTAAATCAAAAGGGTCTTTATCAAATCTAAAACATGTATGAATTTAAAGTCTAAATATCTCCTACCATTAAAACTCTAAACCCTAAACCCTCTATAAAAAGACCTAAATCAGTTTAATTAGTTATAGTTCAATCAAGATAACATAATTGTGCTCCTAAGAACAAGCACTCTAGAAAGAACCCTTGGTAATCTAGTGTGGGAAATTCAATAACATCAAAAATGGTTACTAGAAATAAATAATTAAAGATGGAGGTTGAGCTTTATTTGACCTCTATTAATGAAGGAAGGCTTTTCAAGGATACAAAGCTAGACTTGGTGGCCCTAAACATCCATGGAGGGAGGAATTGGTCTAAATTATTATTCTTGATAAATGAGTTATAGCCTATCTCCCAAGAAGAAAAGAGGAATTCCATAATGAATCAAAGGTACAATAACCTAGTTATAATTTAAATGGCTAGTATCCACCATGCCATAGTAAAACTAGAGGTAATGCACTACATTGATGTCATTACACCCATATTTATTGATTGTAGAGTAGATGGGGAATGAATCATTCAAGAGGGTAGGTCCAAAATGGTGGTATATATCTCTCTTATGGAATTTTAAACCTATTATAAGCTCCTTTTACCCCATATCAATCTCCTTGACATAAAGAACTAGGCTAACACCCAAGACCTTGATTCAGTCCTTACACCCTGGTTATTCTAAGGCCCCCATGTCTTTTGAACCCTAGATGGCATGATTCTCATTGTCCAATTTAGTGAAAGCACTAGAGTACCCATGACCCTACTAAATTAATCCTTTCACCATATATATAAACAAAGTTTGGGTGTCTTATGTCCACTTCATGATAGAAGAGAAATTGACCCCTCTAGTAGGAGACCTAATTAGCTTCTTCTTGGATATGTAATTCATAGCTATCAAAAGATAGACATATAATAAATTTATATGATGTCCTATCTATTGGATTTCATTCTATCCTTTGTATCCCTCCTTGGCATTAAGAACTAATCCCCTCATGGTAGAACCATAAATTTCTCACCACTATTCCAAAGTGTACATATTCAAACCAAGAACCACATGAAATTTATCTATGATTGTGTTTTCCTAACCCTATATGAAGCCATCATAGGAATTCCTATGCCAAGATTGCATCCCCTTATCAAAATATAGGTAGAAACCATGGGGGATATATGGTATTATCTAGACTACACTATCATTAGTATAGAGGGGATCCTAACCCAACCTTACAAGCTACTAGTCCATGTCTCCAACAAGCTTACCAAGCAAGAGATTTCCTCCCAAATCACCCTAGGTGTGGATAAGGTATGCAAAGAGAAGATGAAATTACAAATCCACCCCCTCACATTGGATATTGGGAATATTATAGTCAAAGATTGAAAGTAGTTAGAAATCATGGTAACACATAGGAATTATTTTGATTTCCAATTAGATGACCTTAAAATGTGGGGCCCTGGGGGTGGGGTGGTTAACCACATTAAAGAGATAAATGTCCCTAAGATTTAATTTGAACATGAGATAAGTATCAATGATGACATCTATATTAGAGCAAAGAATTTTGAAGAAGTACTCTTTAGAATCAAAAGCTATAATATCAAGTTAGAACATAGATTGATCAAGGACAAAAAACCTATAATGGAGATATTGTAGTTGTATCCCTTTTAATATCATTTGTTGTTAGGACCATCTAGGACCACTCATGAGGAACCATCTAATCAAGGGAATCCATCTAAACCTCAACCCCACCAACAAGATCCTCAACATGAATAGCCTTAAGAAGGAAAGGATAAAGACAAGGACAAAGTTAGAGAACCAAGATTAGAACATAGAATTGGGAAAGGTCCCTCTCCTGTAGAACTCCCATAAAGGCCACCTTCTCCTATGGAATTTTTTGAAATGATATATCTTAAGCCAAAAGAGACATTGGAGGGTATTCTTATTGACATAGCAATAACATATGGCTTAGATAGAGAAGGGGATCCCTCTAAAGAAGCAAGAAAGGTGCTATTTTTGTTGGAAAAAGAGAAAGGGAAAGTAGAGGTGGCCTTAGTTCCCATGACTTCAAGGAAGAAGCCTAAGCAAAAATTTACTCACCCTACCATTGAATTCAACCAGTTCAGTGATGAGAATCTAATACATGGACCACTCATCCCTGATTGGTTCATCTATGGAAATTTATATAAGATTCCATCCCTCTCTCCTTCATGGGTGTTGACATAAGTTGGCTTGACTGAGCATGATAACATCAAACCCTAGATCATGGATATAATAAAAAAGAAGAGAGGAGAATACAAGTTCATCATATTTAAGGAGGATAGAAAATTGACACCTCAGGAGCCTCTGGTAGTTCAAGTGTGGAGGTACATGAGCCTCCAAAGTTAAAAAACTAGAGGTTAAAATCTAATTTAACCTAGACACAATAAGATTTGAAAGGATCACCACAAGGATAACCATGGTTAGTCAAGAAGAATTCACCTCTTAATAGGTGGAACCATTCACAGGGCTAACCCCTATTAGAGGATAATAACTTGGAGAGACTCCCATCCATGAGGAGGATGTGGAAAGTTTAATAGAGGATCAATCTCAATAGGCTAGGACTAGTGTCCAAGGATTATTACAAAGAATTAAGAACCTAAAGAAGGAAAAAGAGAATTTGAAAACTCAAGAAATTATCTCAGTGCTAGATTCCATGATTAAAATTATTGAGGAGTCATTCCATGACATGTTCAGATCATTAAAGTCTATGAAATTAAGGTAGGATGCACTAGAAAACCAAGCCACCTTAGGCAAAGACCTGGTTACTCAATGGTAAACTTCTAAAGATAAGATTTCCCAACTTCTTAATATCCAAGTTAGGAACCAAATACCAAATTTTAAAGCCATCAACATGGGGCACCTAAGCGCCATTTGGGAAATTTTTGTAGACAAGCTCCAAAGCTTGAGTGCTTGGCATACCAAAGTAGAGGAATTTATTGAGAAGGAGAAAGAGCTCATGGGTAGAATTGAGAAACTCCTAGGAATTATGCTTGAGGATCTTGCATAGCCCACTCCCTTAGGGATTATTAGTGATGAGGAATTCCAACATAGAGCCACTTTGGTGACTAAAAAAATCAATAGGAAAAGCTAAGGACAATCAAGGTAAGATAATATTAGAATATTAGAAATGATATTTATTGTAAGGGAGGATCAATGAAGCTAGAAGCATTAAGGGAGCTTTGGCTAGGAATGACAAAGATTCTAATGAGCTAATTGATCAAGAAGGAGCATATCACAAGACCTAATATAGACTTAGGCCTAGTGGATGAATAACATGAGAGAGATATGAGCATCCTTCAATGGCAAAGGGCCTCACCTCCAACATCCTAATTATAGTTTACCTAAAAAATGGTATATTCTTTTATAAATGCACACACTAGTTTGTTAGCATGATTTCCTCTAGGTTAGCATGATTGTAAAAGACATGTATATCATAGTGTTACAAAGATAACTATATTTATCTTTATACACATTTATTCTTAGACTAACTAGTATACTACCTAGATCTTCTATAAAGGCATGTATTGCCATTTGTAAAAGGGAGGGACTTCAAGCTAATTTTGCCACTTTTAAGAAATTAATACAAAAGATCAAGGAATTTTGTAGGAATTATCTGGGTTGATGTGTTTGAATTGATAAGTTTCTCAATTACTTGTCTAAGTTTGAATATAAATAGTTTCTAGAAATACTGAGTTAGATCATTAATTACAAGGTTGCTAACTTGTGTAATGTTAGGTTAGTTTAATGAAATTGAGTTTACTTCATTTTATTTTCTCTATGACAAAGATGTGCATTAGCTATCTATATGTGGTGTAAAACTTTAAAAGCAAATCCAATTCTTATTTGTATTATCATCCTATCTTCAAAATTAGGCTTGGTTTATAGTGAAACGTGATCTTAGGCTACCTTACACTATATGTTGGTTAATGTCATGATTGTTAATTCTTGAAATTTTGTCAATAGGTTCACAATCAAATATCAATAATCAGTGTTTCTTTCTTACTCTACCCTTTCCTTTTGCTCTTTCTTTAAACAATTCACTTTAGTTTAAAACATTATTAATAACCATTTAGTAAAGTCAAAAGTTTAGATCTAGGCTGATTTATCAAAATTAACATCAATATTCATAAAAGAAGGCACCAAGATGGCTCCCAACCATCAAACTTTATAAATATTGTAGAATAGTCTACATTGTTTGGCTGTTATTTCACCACAGGCATCCTAATTGCCAAATACCTACAACTCATGCCCTGAATCCTTTGAATCCCAAAAAGATAAGTGTTATTTAAACACTAAGAACACCTATGGTACATTTATAATCATTAATAGGAGAAGCTATACTCATACTAAAAGGAGGGCCATCAATGCTAATTAGCCTAATATTTGTGATGTCTTTGCACCTTTGGGTAGATCTATGATCCCAAGTGTAAAGATCAGTGGTCTTGGAGGTTTTTGACATATCTTTATGATTTGTTAAGGAAAATATCATAATTATTTAATAAATGATTACTAGTTCTAGTAAATATAACTTTGGATTTGTAGATCTATAGTATTTGAAATTATAATGACTTATCCTGATCAAAGATCAAATGATCCCTTACAAATTATGGTCCATCTTGAGCTCAAACTTGAAAATATCAGTTATCTTTTCATAATAAGATACATCCTCAAGCTACCTTTATGGAAATTTGATGTCCTTTGTCACTTCTTACATAAATATTTATAGAATTAGTCTAGGATGCATGTTTGGTCCTTGCTTCTTGTAAAAATAAACTTGACGTACCATGTTTTAAATAAGATTTCAAATATTTAAGATGGAATTACTTAGGATTCACATTAGATCATGCTCAGAAAAAATAGAGCCTTTACTAGAGCTAAAAATTCATTAGAGAACTAGGTGTGAAAAAGGTAGATGAAGACTTTCCAAGCATTTAAACACTTCTCTTATTCAAGGGACCTTTGCTTTCAGACCACATTTAGGTATGACTTGGATAGGGATTTTACCCATTAATATACAAGGGGTAGTCCATGATTTACCATGTAATCTTGAGAAATATTTTCCCATATTTAGTCTTAGTGGTGTTATAACTATGGAAAAATAGAGTAAAAATATTTACTATTGGAGTCTTTGAAATTTAGCAAAACTCCTAAGAATGATCATGTTAATGTAATGGTACATAAGGCCAAAGTTGAATCCCCCCTTTATTGCTCATAATTAGGATGTTTGGTAAGAACTTGAATAATTGTGTGTTAGCCTCAGGTGCCTCCAAAAATATCATGTCTACTAGTATATGTAAACAACTTAGCTTAACTCCCATCAAGTCTGATAAGATTATCACCCAGTTAGACAAGTCAGGGGTAAAGGTAATCAGAGAACTTCTAAATGTTCACATAAAGATAGCTTCTGAACCTAAAATTCAATAATTGATTGATATTTAGGTGGTTGACATGCTAGATTCATATGGGATCTTGTTGAGTAGGGAATGGACTAAGGCCCTAAATGGGTATATGTCCACTAACTGCTCCCACTTATGGCTACCTTGGAAAGGAGTCCTAAATAAAATTAGTGTTGAGAGGGAACCAAGAATGAAACATATGATAATGGAGTATAATAATACAAATCAAAGGGTCAACATAATTAACTCAAACATAGGGGTTTCACCCTAGAAGCAGATAGGATAGATGATCCAAAGGATAGGGAACCTCCTCTTTGGCTATGGAAATTGCATTTTTATGGTGCTAGATGTAAGGATAGAATAGGAGTTGGGATTGTCTTAATCGATCCTGATAGCAAAAGGTACCATGCCACTTACAAACTCTAATTCCCCTACACCAATAATCTTGTTGAATATGAAGCTCTCATCCTTGGTTTGAAATTTTCTATCAAGAATAAAGCTAAGGAGTAATAGTTTTTGGTGATTTGAAAATAATAGTCAGTTAGGTCAAGAGCACATGCCAATGTAATCTATCATACCTCAACAAGTATAAGTTTAGATTCTAGGACCTGATTGAATATTTTGATACTTTCAACATCACCTCCATTCTTAGGGAAGAAATTCAAGTTGTAGATGAGTTGGTATCTACTATAGTAAATCTCATGCCTAATCTAGACTCCCTTGATTTTAGTATTGAATTAGTCCCATGTCTATTAGTGTATGACAATGTTAATCATTTAAAAGTCTTTGATGATGACCAATAAAAATTGGATTTTTTGACCAATTCTAGGGCATTTGAAACCCATGTCATTGATGAAGTTGATGAAAATGCAATTGGAGGGAACAAGTTTGATATCAAGGTCATTCAACTGAATGAGAAAAAAATCCTTAAAGGGATGGTTGCTCTAGAAAGGTTGTTTGATCAAGACAAACTAATTGAAGTTTCCAAATAAGGTGAGTGGAAAGGATTACAATACTATGGATCTTAGCCCCTTAGGGCAACCCCAACTAGTGAATGTTGGAAAGGCTTGTAAAAATTTTGAAAATGAGAAAGCCAAAGAACTCCTTAATAACTATAAGGATGTTATAGCATGGTCCTATGATGAACTAAATATCTTTGATCTAAGGGTCATTACCCATACCATACCCCTCAAAGAAAGTTGTAAACCATTTAGATAAAAACAAAGACTAGTAAACCCCATGTTAGAACCTATGATCTTTAAAGAGGTCAAAATATTACTGGATGCTAGGATAGTCTTTTTGATCAGACATTCAGCTTGGGTGGCCAATTTAGTAACAATCAAGAAAAATAATGGTGAGATTATCATCTACATCAACTTCAAAAAATTTAAAGAGAGCATCAAACAAGGATAATTATCTTCTCCCTTCTTTGGATCATGTAATTCAAATTATTTTAGGTTCAGCCATGATGCCCTTCTTTGATGGATTTTTAGGCTATAACCAAGTATTGGTTGATAGAGAAGACAAGATGAAGACAACCTTCACAACAAAGTGGGGAACATTTAATTACAAAAGGATGCCCTTTGTACTAATCAATGTAGGATCTACCTTTAAAAGATCCATATACCACACCTTACAAGGTCTAATTTGTAAGTGCATCATCATTTATATGGATGATCTAACATTTTTCTCTAAATTCATAGAAGATCACTTCATGCACTTGCAACAAGTTTTTGAAAGATGTAGAAGGTATAACATTTCTTTGAACCCTAAGAAAAGCATATTTTATGTAACTAAAGGGAAACTATTAAGACATTTTATAACCAAAGATGGCATCTCTATAAACCCTAAAAGAGTAGATGCCATATCCAGAATTGAGCTCCCAAACAGTAGGAAGGAACTAAAGTCATTCTTTGGCAAAATAAATTTTGTAAGGAAGTTTATTTTAGGTTTTTCAAAAATTGTCAAGCCATTGAATGACATGCTCAAGAAATATGCCAAGGTAGTCTAGAATGAATAATCCAAGAAGGCATTCAATGACATCAAAGAGGTCATTGGCCAAGGCTTGATGCTTATAAGTCTAGATTTCTTAAAAGATTTATAACTTTACTCTTTTGCATCTGACCATACTATTGCTATTATATTGACTCAAAAAGTTGAAGGGTGTGACCACCCAATAGCCTTCATAAGTAATAATTTTAAGAATGTTGAACTAAACTATTCCATGATTGATAAGAAGGCATATGCACTAGTAAAGGTAGGAAATAATTTTAGGCACTACATCCTCAGAAATAAGGTCCATTCTATTTTACTTGACCCTGCCACTAAGTTTGTGATGAGTCAAAATGAGTTAGGTGAATGTAGAGGTAAATGGATGTCATTTTTAAAGGAATATCATTTGAAAATGAAGGTAGCAAAGCTGGTAAGGTGCCAAGGTTTGATTTAGATGATTTCCAATACAAGCCCTAGGCTAAGTGTTATGTAAGTAAGCCAACATAGTTTTCAAAATAATGAGTGGTATGTTTCAATCATATACTTTCTAATCAATGGTACTTGTCCTAAAGGTCTATCTAAGGAGAAAAAGAGAGCCTTGAGACTCAAGGAAACCCATTGCCTAATCAAGGATGAAATCTTGTAGAGAAAGAACATTGAAGGAATCTACCTAAGATGTGCTTCACAAGAAGAAGCCACCCAAATTATGGCCACCTTTCATGATAAGGTGGGCATTATAAATCCCTATAGAATAATTATAGCTCACAAAATCCTAAGGGATGGTTACTTTAAGCCTACTATCTTCAAGAATCCTCATAAGCATGTGAGAGAATGCCACTCGTGTTAAATATTTAGCACCAAAGAACCAAAGGCAGCTATGCCTCTTTAACCAATCATGATTGATAAAATATTTGTACAATGGGGTTTGGACTTTGTTGGAGTGATAAACCTCAACTAATCTAAAGCTTACAAATATGTCTTGAATAACATAGACTATTGCACTAGATAAGTTGAGGTAGTGGCCACCAAGTAATGTAGAATAGAAGAAGTGATCAATTTCTCGGAGGATAATATATGTACTAGATTTGGGACCCTAGTTTATATATTATGTGATAATGGGTATGTATTCATCTCAATTGAGATGACTAAATGGGATTATGATAATGGTATTACACTTAAATTTTCCTCCAATCACTATCCCCAAGGGAATTGTGTTTTTGAATCTACAAATAAAAACCTAATGAAGGCAATCAAGAAGTCTATAAAAGACAAGCCTAGAACTTGGCATAAACTACTAAAATTTTCACTTTGGGCCAATAGAATAAGGATTAAACAAGCCTTGAAGGTTTCACCCTTTCTAATGGTGTATGGGAAGGATCTCATTTTTCCCATCACTCTCAAATTTCTTACATATAATTTTACGCTAGAATACATGGAAGAAAGTCAAGAACATGCCACTTATAAGATATTAGACATAATTTAGATGGAAGATGATAGAGAAAAGGCTTTTGTTGATTTCAATAGACACTAGGATTTGGTAAAAATATGGTTTGACAAAAGGTCTAAAGTTAAAGTGTTCAAGCAGGGAGGCTTAGTCCTCCTTTAGGATAAAACATCTAAACCCAAAGATAAGCATGGAAAATTCACACCCCTATGGATTGGCCCATACTAGATTGTAGAGACATTTGAGAATAACACCTTAAATCTCAAAGATTTATAAGGGGTAGAGTTCATATTGCCTACTAATGGGCAATACATCAAGCACTACTTATCTGCCACCCCTCTTGGGGTCTTCATGGAATAATATGTAAGGTGATTAGATTAGAGTAGGTAGGTTAGTTAGTTTTATTTGAGTATCTTTCCTTTCCTATCCCTAGTTTATATATATGTTTATTCATATTAATTTGGTTTTCTTGTTTTACTTTCTTCCTTATATTGTGTGTTACTTCATTATGATCTTCCCTGATTTTAGGATTGCTTTAGAGATATCCTTGAGCCTAGAAGTTATGAAACATAATCAAGATATGCCCCAACTCTAAAATAAGGTATGAACCCCATATAAAGGCCACCATGGTCCTAGAAAATAGCATTATGCTATATCTTAGAGAAACTAAGTATAGACGAGTGGAGAGAAAATCATTCCATGAGACCTAAGTCATAACCTTGGATCCATACTAGTTTTAAGAAGATTTGCACTCAAGGATTGGAGACTTGAATTATCAAGAGTATGTTATTAACTAGCACTTAATAAACATCCTTGCCTAAGACAAGAGTTGTATCCCTGAGTGATCCTCCCAAAACCAAATATTTGACTAGACCCTAAACCTAGATATCTTGGTTCCCAATCTTACTAGAAGCATAAAAATATAAAAACAAAATAAAAAAGAATAATAATACAAATAAAAAATGAATCTTTCATAAAAATGTGATTTAGGAAACCTCCACCAAGGATATGGATTCCTAGATAAAAATGGAGCAAGGCCATGAGTGGAGCAAAAATTATCTCTATCAGGGCTATAGGCACTTGGCTGGTAGAAAGGCAATGCCCAAGCCTTCCCTAAGTAAAACCGTGATTCATAATGAATGTCCAATTTACCCTAGGTCAATATAGCTGATTGAAGGTAGGAAGCTAAGGACTTCTTCTTGAATCCTATGGCAAATAATAAGTTGAATCAAAGCACACACATAACTCAAGTATAACATGATATTTGACCTCAAATTTACAAGTGCAAGGCTTGCTTCAATCCCAATTAGATCTAAATGGTAGTTTATTTGATCAAGTGGAATGATAAACTTAATGTTTGTTTGAACTTAGAGTCTAAAAGTTCTAACATATTTCTATGTTTCCCCCCAAATGTCACTATTTTTTGAGACCAACATATCTCCCTTTTTATTTTAAAAATTAGGGACCCTTGAGTAGTCTTTATGCCCAAGTTTTAAAGCATCTAAACATTGAAGTCTTTAATAGAATTTGAAGATCATCCACTATATTAAGAAACATGCTTATGTGATTTAATCCTCTTATTTCAAACTAATCTTGCTAACAAGGTTACATGAGTCATTTTGTAGCTTCCATGGAAGATTTAGGGTTCTATGTTCAAAAACCCTAGGTGACCCTTGATTCAAACTCAAATATTGGAGGGAGATAAGTTGGTAGGAACCAATTAAAAATAAGATATAAACAATGGGTTTGCATGTTTTTAAATCATGTTCTCATAACATATCTCAAACTCTTCTTTGTTTCTTTCCCCTTTCTTTCCTAAGTTACTCAAGTCTAATTTAACATGGTTCCATGATGTCCCTTATTACATTACCTAACTTAGACTAAGTCATTAATACTAAGGTCTCAATAATTATCTCAACCTTAGCATTAATACCTTATGATAAGTGATTTTATTTATGTTCTTGGGTCTAATAGTTATCTCCCTTGCTCTTTGTAGGATCCTACAATCAATGCTTGCTCATTGGATTTGATTGGATGGAACATCCTAACCAAAAGGCTTTGGATTAAACAACATGCACCATGATAGATCAACATCAATCATTCACTCACCATATTTTATCCAATGGTACAAGGCATAGGAGGAAAATTCAAAAGGAATATAAGGCCTCAAATACTAGATGCATGGTGACTTAATGATCGAAAGGAAGTATGAAAGGGGCCCACCTAATAAAGGCATCTAATTAATGACTAGATCCCTTATGTGGATCAATGGCTATCACTTTCTCACTAGATTTGATACAATGATGTGAGGCCTAAGTGGACTTTTCAAAGGCATCCCAAGTTCCCAGTAATGATGCATGTCACATTTTTATTTGAGCCACGACTGGCCAGGAAATCAATGGCTATCATCATCTCATTGGATTTGATGTAATAGTGAAAAAGGCCTAATGAATTTTTAAATATCTAATATCTTGACACATGGCCATTACTTGACTTAAGTGACAACTAAAAATAGATATACAATGCAAGAAACATTTGTGAAGATGCTAAGTGTCACGACCATAAGCCTAGAGATCATTGGACTAATAAAAGGCGAGGACTTGGATTTAGATCAATGGATCATGCTTACTCGATAGATTTGATCTAATGACACAAAATAAAAAGAATCTTTTAAATATAATGGCTAGTATCCAAATGACACTTATGAAAATTTCCATGAAAATCCTAGAATAATGCCACATGGACTCTATGTAAGCATAACAGGTCAAAATCAAATATCTTCTAAACTCAAAAATGCAAGAGTATAAATCAAAAGGATATCCATAAAATTAAAAACACATATGAATTTAAAGTCTAAATATCTCTTGCCATTAAATCTTTAAACCCTAAACCCTTTATTAAAAAAACCTAAATCAATTCAATCAGATATAGTTCAATCAAAATAGCATAATTGTGCTCCTGAGAATAAGTGCTATAGCAAGAACCCTTGGAAATATAATGTGGGAAATTCAATAACATTATAAATGGCCACTAGTAAGCAAAAATTTAATATGGAGGTTGAGATTTATCTGACCTCTGACAATGAAGGAAGGATTTTCAAGGATACATAGCTAGACCTGGTGGCCCTGAACATCCATGAAGTGAGGAACTAGTCCAAATTGTTCTTCTTAATAGATAAGTTATAACCTATCTCTTAGGAAGAAAAGAAAAATGCCAAAATGAATTGAAGGTAAAATAACTTGGTTTTAATTCAAATAGATAGTCTCCACCATGCCATGATAAAACTAGAGGTAATGCACTACATTAATGTCCTTCCACCCATATTTATTGATTGTAGGATAGATGGGGAATATATCATTTAGGAGGGTAGTTCCAAAAGGGTGGCATACATCTCTCCTATGGCCTTTGAAATATATTATAAGTTACATTTACCCCATCTAAACCTCCATGACATGAGGAATTGAGCTAACACCCAAGACCTTGATTCAGTCCTCACACCCTAGTTAATCCAAGAACCCCATGTCTTCAGAACCCTAGATGGCATGATTTTCATTGTCTAATTTAGGGAATCATGACATAGCTAAATTTATCCTTTGGTTCCCCTTCCACCACATATGTAAACAAAGTCTAGGTGTCTTATGCCCACTTCATGATAGAATAGAAATTGACCCCTCTAGTAGGAGACCTAATTAGATTCTTCTTGGCTAAGCAATTCATATCCATCAAAAGATGTAACTCTAAGTAATTTTATATGATGTCTTATATGTTAAATTCCCTTATATCCTTTGTATCCTTCCTAGCATTAGGAACTGGTCCCCTAATGGTAGAACCAAAATTTCTCACCACTATTCCAAATTATACATAGTCAAGTACAAGAACCACATGCAATTTATCTATGATTGTGTTTTCTTAACCATATATGAAGCCATCATAGGAATTCCTATTCCAAGATTACATCCCCTCATCAAGAGATAGATAAAAACTATGGGGGAAGTATGTTATTATCCAAACTACACTATCATTAGGATTTATGGGATCCTAACCTAACCTTACAAGATATCAGTTCATGTCCCCAACAAGCTTTTAAAGCAAGATATTACCTCTGAAATCACCCAAGGTGTGGACAAGGTATGAAAAGAGAAGATGAAAGGCCAAACCCACCCCCTCCAATTGGATATTAGGAAGATTATAATCAAAGATTGGAATCATTTGGAAATCATGGTAACACATAGGAATTATTTTGAATTCCAATTAGATGCCATTAAAATTTGGGACCTTAGGGGTAGGGTGGTTAGCCACATTAAGGAGAGAAAGATCCATAAGATTACATATGAACATAAGCTGGGTGTTAATGATGACATCTATATTAGAGCAAAGAATTTTGAAGAAGTGCTCTCCAAAATCAAAAGGTACAATATCAAGTTGGAATGTAGATTGATCAAGGACAACAAGCCTATAGGGGAGATATGCTAGTTACATCCCTTGCAATATCATTTTTTTCTAGGACCATCTAGGACCACTCATGAGGAGCCATCTGATCAAGGGAAGCCATCTAAACCTCAACCCCACCATCAAGAGCCTCAACCTAAATAACCTAAAGATGGAAAGGATAAAGGTAAGGAGAAATTTGGAGAACTAAGATTAGAACATACACCTAGGGATGGCCCCTCATCTATATAACTCCCACAAAGGCCACCTTATCTAGTGGAATTTGTTGACATGATATCTATTGATCCAAAAGAGACATTGGAGGGTGCTTGCCTTGATATATTAGTATTATATGGCTTATATAGAGAAGGGGATCAGTATAAATAAGCAAGAAAGGAGTTGGTTCTATTAGAAAAAAAGAAAAGGAAAGTAGAGGTGGCCTTGGTTCTTATGACTCTAATGAAGAAACCTAGGTTGACCTTTATTCACCCTACTAGTTAAGTCAACCTCTTTAGTGATGAGAATCCAATCCATGGACCACTAATCCTTTATTGTTTCATCTATGGGAAGTTGTAAAATATCCCATCCCTCTCTTCTTCATAGGCTTTGACACAGGTTGGCCTTAATGAGCATGATAAAATCAAAACGTGAATCATGGACATAGTAAAAAAACAATGAGAGATGAATACAGGTTCATCATATTTAGGGAGGACATAAAATTGACACCCCAAGAGCCTATGGTAGTGAAAGTGTAGAGGTTATCGAGCCTCCAAATTTCAAAAAACTAGAGGTTAAAATCCAATTTAACCTAGACACAATAGGATTGGAAAGGATCACCATAAAGACAACCATGATCAGTCAAGAAGAATTCACCTTTCAAAAGGTGGAACCATTCACAAGGCTAACCCTTGTTAGAGGACAAAAGTTTAGAGATACTCCCATCCATGAGGAGGATATGGAAAGTTTAATAGAGGCTCAATCTCAATAATCTAGGGCTGGTGTCTAGGGATTAGCGTAAAGAATTAATAACCTAAAGAAGGAAAAAGAGAATTTACAAACTCAAGTAATTTTTTTAGTGCTAGATTCTATGATTAAATGATTGAGGAGTCATTCCATGAGATGTTTAGAGCATTAAAGTCTATGAAATTAAGGCATGATACACTGGAAAACTAGTCCACCTTAGCCAAAGAGCTAGTTACTCAATGGAAAAATTCTAAGGATAAGATTTCCCAACTTCTTAATATCCAGGTTAGGAAGTAAATACCAAATTTTAAATCCATCATCATGGGGCACCTAAGTGCCATTTTGGGTTGTAGACAAGGTCCAAACATTGAGTTTTTGGCATACCAAAGTGGAATAATTTATTTAGGAGGAGAAAGAGCTCATGGGTAGAATTGAGAAACTCCTAGGAACTAAGCTTGAGTATCTTGTACAACCCACTACATTGGGGATTATTAGTGATGAGGAATTTTAGCATAAAGCCATTTTAGTACCTCAAGAAATCAAGGGTAAAAGCCAAAGACAATCAAGGAAAGATAATAGCATAATATTAGACATGATATTCCATGCAAGGGAGAGGATCAATGAATCCAGAAGCATTAAGGAAGCTTTGACTGAGAATGAAAAAGATTTTAATGAGCTAACTAATTAAGAAGAGGAGCATATCACAAGGCCTATCATAGACTTAGGCCTAGTTGATGAACAACATGAGTGAGTTATGATCATCCTTCAATGGCAAAGAGCCCCACCTCTAACATCTTAATTATGGTTTACCTAAGTTATGTCATATTCTTTTATTAAGGCACACACTAGTTTGTTAGTGTGATTACCTCTTGGTCAGTATGATTGTAAAAGACACATGTATCATAGTTTTTTATAAAGACAACTATCATTATCTTTATATACCTATATTTTTAGACTGACTGGTATACTTCCTAGCTCTTCTATAAAGGCATGTATTACCATTTATAAAAGGGAGGGACTTCAAGCTATTTTGTATCATTTTTAAGTAATTAATACAAAAGATCAAGGAATTATGTAGTGATTATCTGGGTTGATGTGTTTAAATTGCTAAGTTTCTTAATTGTTTATCTGAGTTTGAATATGAATAGTTTTTGGAAATATTGAGTTAGATTATTAATTATAGGGTTGCTAACTTGTGTAATGCTAGGGTATTTGAATGAAATTGAGTTTACTTTATTTTATTTTATCTACAAAAAATATGTATAATAACTATTTAGATGTGGTGTAAAAATTTAAAAGTAAATCTAATTCTTACTTGTATTGTCATCCTATCTTCAGAATTAGGCATAGTTTGTAGTTAAATGTGAGCTTAGGATACCTTACACTATATGCTGGTTAAGATCATGCTTGGTAATTCTTGAAACTTTATCAATATGTTCACAATAAAGGATCAACAATCACCATTTATTTATTACTCTACCCTTTCCTTTTCCTCTTTATTTAAACAATTCACTTTAGTTTAAAACATTGTTCATAACCATTTAGTAAAGTCAAAAGTTTAGATCTAGGCTGATTTATCAAAATTAGCATCAAGATTCAAAAAAGAAGGCACCAAGATGGATCCAAACCATCAAAATTTATAAATATTATGGAACATTCTACATTGGTCGGATGTTATTTCACCAAAGGCATCCTAATTGCTAAATACCTACAACTGATGCCTTGAATCATTTGGATCCTAAAATGGAAGTGTTATTTAAACACTAAGAGCACCTATGGTACATTTAGAATCATCAATAGGAGAAAATCTAAGAGCACTAGAAGGAGGTCCATTGATGCTAATTATCATAAGATTTATGACATCTTTGCACCTTTGGGTAGATCTCTGATCCTAAGTGTAAATATCAGTAGTCTCAGAGGTTTCTGGCATATCTTTGTGTTTTGTTAAGGCAAATATCATAGTTCTTTAATAAATGATTTCTAGTTTTGGTAAATATAGATTTGTATTTGTGGATCTATAGTGTTTGAAATTGGAATGGCTTATTCTGATCAAAGGTCAATTGATCCCTTGCAAATTGTGGTCCATCTCGATCTCAAACTTATAAAGATCAATTATATTTGCACAATAAGATACATCCTCGAGATACCTTTGTGTAAATTTTGTGTTCCTTATCACTTCTTACATATATATTTATAGAATTAGTCTAGGATGCATGTTTGGTCCTTACTTCTTGTAAAAATTAACTTGGCATACCGTGTTTCAAACATGATTTCACATCTTCAAGTTAGAATTGCCTAGGATTCACACTAGATCATGCTCAGAAATGAGAGAGCCTTTACTAGAGATACAAAGTCATCGAATAACTAGGTGTGGCAAAGGTAGATAATGAATTTTCAAGTGTTTACCCACTTATCCTATTCAAGGGACCTTTGCATTCAAACCACATCTAGGTATGTCTTGGCTAGGGAGTTCACCCATTGATATACAAGGGGTAGTCCATGATTTACCATGTAATCTTGAGAAATATTTGACCATATTTAGTCCAACTGGTGTTGTAACTATGGAAGAACATGTTAATTCTTTTAAAGCTACTTTGATGTTATTAAATGATATACATGAGGATGTATCATGTAGACTATTTCCCTTTACTTTCAAAGATGTAGCATATGAATGGTTCCTTAATTTACCTGATGACTACATTACCACCTGGAATGATTTTAACACCATTTTCATTGATCAATTTGGGAAGATTATCAGTCCTTGTGTCATTTATCATCAATTTACAACCATCAAAAGAGATTCTAGTGAACCTATAAGGTCTTTCAATGCTAGATTCCAAAAAATGTATAGCAAGACTATAGAACCTTACAAACCTAATGATGTTCTAGCCCTAGATATCTATAAAGACGTAGTAGATATAATGACTTCTATATTTATAGAGAGATCTATCTAAGTTATACCTTCATTAGCCCAAGCCTATTATAAGGAAATGGTTATCATTGATTAGATTAAACCACAAGGCCACATGGCATACTCCATCCCCAATGTTAGCCCACAAATGCTTGCTCTAAACCTTTTTATAAATAATAACCAAAATACACTAGCTCTTAATCAAATCCCAAACCTGAACATTTTGCCTACTAGTGATGCTACTCTTAATCAAAATCTGGGATTCTTGAGTCACCAAGCTACTAATGGATCTTCTACTAATGATTAAAATGCCTTAATACCCATTCCTCATTCAAATAATAACTAGGTTAATAATTCTAAGAGCCCTAAGAGCAATAATGAGTCTATATTAAAGATGTTTAAAAACTTAGCACTGATTTTCTCTAATTTCAAAAAAAAAGTGGGTAATACTAGTGAAAATTTTGGAAGGAACTTTACTTTCAAAAAATTTAATAGACTAAGAAATACATTTCAAAATGATAGCTTATACAACAATAACAATACTAATGAACCCTCTGCTAGGAACAAAACCATGGACATTAATCTCATAGATCTTTCTTTTCCTAACTATTTCATAGTGCATACTACTACTAAACATGGCGAGATTAATTGCATTAAGTTCTATAATGCTTTTGAAGATTTTAAGGAAGAACTAGATACATTTGAAGTAGTCCCTAATAGGGAAAACAATGCAAATACATTTGGCCCTAATCCTTCTGACCAAAACCACATAGTAGAAAATTTTGATTTCCCTTTTTAAGAGGAAAATGAACTAGATGAGATCCCTGAAGAAATCCATGCATTTCAATAGTTCTTGAAAAATACTTACCCATTGAGGAACATAGAACATAAGCAACCTTTGACCACTTCAACTCCTCCTAATAACTATGGGACCCCTCCTAACACTACTTCAAGGAATGACCCTGAGCCACCCAAAGGAAGTTCCTACAAGCCTAGTGTTGATTCACTGAGCAAGACTGGCTATAATATTGGTAAAGATGTGAAGGAAATCAAGGCCAACATCACCTTTTATGAGTTAACATAGATCACAAAGCAAAGAGATTTACTATCGTAGTCCTTAAAATTTTGCAAAACTCTTAAGACTAATCATGCTAATGTAATGATACATAAGGCCAAAGATGAATTCCCCCTTTCTTACTCAAAGTTAGGATGTTTGGTAAGAACTTGTATAATTACTTGTTAGACTCAGGTGCCTCTATAAATACCATGCTTGATAGTATATGTAAACAACTTGGCCTAACCCCTGTCAAGTCTGATAGGATTGTAACCCAGTTAGACAAGTCAAGGATAAAGGTAATTAGAGAACTTATGAATGTTCACATATAGATAGCTTCTAAACCTAGAATTCAATAATTCATTGACATTTAGGTGGTTGACATGATATATGCCTATGGGATCTTGTTGAGTAGAGAATGGACCAAGGCCTTAAATGGATATATGTCCACTGACTGCTCCCACTTATGACTACCTTAGAAAGGAGTCCCAAATCATATTAGAGTTGAGAGGGAACCAAGAATGAAACATATGATAATGAGTATAATGTTGTAAATGAAAGGGTCAACATAATTGACTTAGAATTAGGGGTTTTCACCCTATAAGCTGATAGGATAGATGATCTAAAGGATATGGAGCCTCCTCTTGGGCTATGGAAATTGCATTTTGATGGTGCTAGATGTAAGGCTGGATCAAGAGTTGGAATTGTCTTAACCGATCCTACTAACAAAAGGTACCATGCCTCTTATAGACTTCAATTCCCCTACACTAATAATCTTATTGAATATGAAGCTCTCATCCTTGGTTTGTAATTATCTAACAAGAATAAAGCTAAGGAGTTACTAGTTTTTGGTGATTCAAAACTAATAGTCAACTAGGTTAGGAGAAGGTACTAGTGTAAACTCTCATACCTTAAGAAGTATAAGTTTAGAATTTGGGACCTGATTAAATATTTTAATGCTTTCAACATCACCTCCATTCTTAGGGAATAAAAATAAGCTATAAATGAGTTGTCATTCATTGTAGCAAATTTCATGCCTAATACAAACTCCCCTAATTTCAATATTGAATTAGTCCCATGTCCATCAATGCTTGATAATGTTAATCATTTCCAAGTATTTAATGATGACCAGTAGATATTGGATTTCTTGACCAATTTTGGGGCTTTTAAAACCAATGTCATTGATGAAGTTGATGAAAATGCAATTTGAGGGAACAAGTTTGATAGCAAGTTCATTCATCTGAATGATAACAAAATCCCTAAAGGAATGGTTGCTCTAGAAAGACTGTTTGATCAAGATAAACTAGCTAAAGTTTCTAAAATCCCTAAGGTCAGTGGAAAGGATTACAATACTATAGATCTTGGCCTCCAAGACCAACCCCAACTAGTAAATTCTGGAAAGTCTTGTATAACTTTTAAAAATGAGAAAGCCAAAAAATTCCTTACCAAGTACAAGGATGTTATAGCATGGTCGTATGATGACCTAAAAATCTTTGATCCAAGGGTCATTACCCATACTATACCCCTCAAAGAAATTTTTAAACCATTCAAATAGAAACAAAGGCTAGTAAACCCCATATTGGAACCTATGATCTTCAAAGATGTCAAAATATTACTAGATGCCAGGATTTTCTTTCCAATCAGACATTTAACTTGGGTGGCCAATTTAGTGTCAGTCAGGAAAAAATGGTGAGATTAGGATTTGTATTGAATTCAAAAATTTAAATAGAGCATAAAAGGACAATTATCCTCTCCCTTCTTTGGATCAAGTAATACAAACTATTTCAAGTTCAGCCATGATGTCCTTCCTTGATGTCTTTTTAGGATATAACCAAGTACTGGTTGACAAAGAAGATAGGATGGAGACAACTTTCATAACAAAGTGGGGAACCTTTGCTTATAAAAGGATGCCCTTTGGACTAATCAACATAGGATCTACCTTTAATATAACCATAGACTATGCCTTACAAGGTCTAATTGGTAAGTGCATCATCATTTATATGGATGATCTAACAATTTTCTCTAAAAATATGTAAGATCACTTCATGCACTTGCAACAAGTTTTTGAAAGATGTAGAAGGTGTATGGAAGTTCCTTGAACCCTAAGAAAATAATTTTTTATGTAACTAAATGGAAACTATTAGGACATGTTATAAACAAATATGGCATCTCCATAAACCTTGAAAGAGTGGAGGCCATATCTAGAATTGAGCTCCCAAATAGTGGGAAGGAACTAAAGTCATTCTTTGGCAAAATAAATTTTGTAAATAAGTTTATTTTAGGTTTTGTATAGATTATCAAGCCATTAAAAGACATGATAAATAAATATGCCAAGGTAATCTAGATGAAGAATCCAAGAAGACATTTAGTGACATCAAAGAGGCCATTGGCCAAGCCCTAGTGCTTATAAGTCTAGATTTCTCAAAACATTTCTACCTTTACTCTTTTACATATGACCATACTATGGTTGTATTGACTCAGTAAGTTTAAGGGTGTGACAACCTAATAGCCTTCATGTGTACTAATTTTAAGAATGTTGAACTAAACTATTCCATGATTGATAAGCAAGCATATTCACTAGTAAAGGTAGTCAAGAAGTTTAGGCACTACATCCTCATAAATAAGGTGCATCTTATTCTACCTGACCCGGCCACTAAGATTATCCTAAATCAAAATGAGTTGGGAGAATGCAAAGGTAAGTGGATGTCAGTTTTTCAAGAATATGATTTAGAAATGAAGGTATAAAATCTAGTAAGGTGCCAAGGTTTGATTAAGATGATTGCCAATACTAGCCCTAGGCTAAGTATTATGCAAGTAGGCTAGCATAGTTTAAAAAAATGAATGGTATGATTTAATCATACACTTTCTAATTAATGGTACTTATCTTGTAGGTCTATCTGTGAGAAAAAGAAAGCCTTGAGACTCAAGGTAGCCCACTACCTGATCAAGGATGGAATCTTGTATAGAATAAACTTTAAAGGAATCTACCTAAGATGTGTTTCAAAAGAAGAAGCCACCCAAATTATGGCCACCTTTCATGAAAATATAGGTAGTGGACATCACTTTGGAAGAATGATAGCTCACAAAATCCTAAGGTCTGGTTACTATTGGCCTACTATCTTTAAGGATTCTCACAAGCATGTAAGAGAATGTCACTTGTGTCAAATATTTAGCACCAAAGACCTAAAGGCAGCTATGCCTCTACAACTAGTCATGATTGACAAACTGTTTGCACAATAGGGTATGGAATTTGTTGGAGTGATCAACCCCAACATCTGAAGGTCAAAAATATGTCTTAACTACCATAGATTATTGCACTAGATGGATTGAGGTAGTGGCCACAAAGTAATGTAGAATAGAAGAAGTGATCAATTTCATGGAGGATAATATATGTAATAGATTTGGGACTCTAGTTTCACTAGTATGTGATAATGGGTCTACATTCATCTCAATTGAGATGATTGAATGGGATCACGATAATGGTAGTACACTTAAATTTTCCTCCAATCGCTATCCCCAACGGAATGGTGTTTCTAAATATATAAATAAAACCCTAATGTAGGCAATCAAGAAGTATGTAGAAGACAAACCTAGAACTTGGTTTAAACTACTCAAATTTGCACTCTAGGATAACAGAAAAAGGATCATGTAAGCCTTGAAGGATTTACCCTTTCTGATGGTGTATAGGTAGGAGTCCATTTTCCCCATCACTATCAAATTATCTACATATAAATTTATGCAAGAATGCATGGAAGAAATTTAAGAACATGTCACTTATAGGCTATTAGACATCATTGAAATGGAAGATGATAGAGAAAAGGATTTTGTTGATTTTAGTAGACACCAGGCCATGGTAAATAGATGGTTTGACAAAAGGTCTAAAGTCAAAGTGTTTAAGTAGGGAGACATAGTCCTCCTTTGGGACAAAGCATTTGAACTGAAAGGTAAGCATGACAAATTCACACCCCTATGGATTGGCCCATACTAGATTGTAGAGACATTGGGGAACAACACCTTCAAGCTCAAAGATTTACAAGGGGTAGAGTTCATATTACCTACTAATGGGCAATACATCAAGCACTAATTCACTTCCACCCCTCTTGGGTTCTTCATGGATTAATATGTAAGGTGATTTGATTAGAGTAGGTGTCAGGTGAGGTGGAAGACAAATCCAAGAACAAACACACCTATTCTAATTCCACCTTAGGATCTTGCTCCTCAGAAAGAGCACAATATGATTACCAAATATAAGCAATTGAATATGCAGAAATAACCAGAAACACAAGTAACTAGAAATCACCAATAGCACAGAATATGAGAGACAATACACTATCTTGTATTAACACTATACAGAAAAGAATACAACAAAGAGCCGCCACACTCTTTCACCTTACAGAGATTCACCACACCTCAAGTGTTCAGTAATTCTTCTCACACACACTCTCCTACACAAAAAATGGTCCCAACAACCAACTCACACACAGAATTGGTGTTCACCTCACCAACCAGTCAGTAATAACCCTGCCAGTACACCAAGCACTCTATAGCACTTCAAGCTGATCTCTCATGAACCTGCAACCTGCAATTCAAAGACCAAACTTACATGTAGATCCCCAATGAGCTTGCAACAACCTGCAACTCATAGATCTTACAACTAGAAGGAACTCTTCCTTTCTATCTCATGCTTATACAATACATGCCAATGGGTCTATAAATAGATCCCTAACTCAAACAATAACTTAGACTCTTAATTTAGACAATTGTCCTCGCAGCCCAAGACTCTAACTGGTCTCAACATGCAAACTCTTTGTTCACTTAACTAACTGTCTGTGAAACGAGCAGTTCTGGAACACACAGGTGACCGACGTCGGTCCCTACTTGTCTGGTACTGCCGACGTCGGCCGACTTCCTGCCGTCGCCGGTGGCCTTCTGCACTGGTCTCTACCGACATTGGTCCTTCTACCAACACCGGTTCTCTTGGATCTCAGCAACCATTGTTCCACAGTTTGCAAAGGGTTGAAGCTTTTAGCTCCACAACCTAACAATCTCCCACTTGGAGATAAACAGCTGCAACCTGTACATATACCTGTACACCGTCTAGTTTGTTCCCTTGGCTATGTATCCATCTTCAACATCACCCTTGAAGACCAACCACCACAAAATCCGTGGTGCAAAACCTGTCATCCAAATTACCTACCACATCCACATCTACAACCATGTGGAAAAGAACTTGACCCTGCATAGCATGTGCACCTGCTGCTAGTCCCTGTAATAATCCACTGAACTGCCCTCCAATGGTTCTCTCCCGGATTGGCTCCTAACTTGTGACAACTCCCACTGCTTGGGAAAACTCAAGTTTAGTACATACCATGCACTCAACCTCATTATGTGAATCAAGACACCTATTCTATGAACTGTCTAACCATCGGCGTGCTAATCGATTTCACACAATCATCCTGAAACAAAGTCAACACATGACCTTCCATGTCTCTAGAACACACTCTTGCCAAAGAATCTTGCTGCTCCCAGATTCTCCATGACAAACACCTGAACTAGCTTTACCTTTAGTTCAACAATACCTATATATGTAACCTTGCAACAAGCACATCATACAGAAATAGGATAGTGTAGCTAATACTATCCAACCTGGTAAAGAGAAACACAATGAACAAACCTCCATTGCCCTGTAGCTAATACAAGATCATATACCCTGATCTTCCATCTCACGTATCCATTTCTGCTCTTCTTTATCCTTAACATCCATTCGTCTCTCAGTGCTTTCTTCCAGCTAGCCACTTTACCCAAAACACCTGTTTGGTTCTCCTCCAAGGAATCACATCCTCATTCATGCCTAGCTCCCACTGTTTCCTGGATCTACCTGTTCTGCTTCTTCAACTAACTTCCTGGTCCTATGCCATAAGTGAGCAACAAGTAGTGTAAAGAAGGGAAATGACGAATTTAAGAACTTACTTACACCTTCAGTCCTCCATATGGGTGCTTGAGACTCCATGACAACTTGCTGTCCACCCAAAATTCGTCTCAGTGACCGATGCTGGTCACATCTCAGTCTACAGCCGACCGATGTCAATTCCCTGCGACTGCCTCTCTGCCGACGTCAGTTTCCCCTGGCCGACGTCGGTCTCTGTCTGCCCCGAGTCACCGACGTCGGGCTGCACATAGCCGACGTCGGTCCCTGTCTAGACACCGACGCCGGTTTTCCTGTCGACGTCGGTCTCTGTGTTTTTCTTGTGAGACTTGACTTTTTCCCGCGAGCTCCTTTTGGATCAAACCCTTGTCCAAATCACCCTTGCTCTGCTCAGAATTCCTCTACACCTTGTGCTAAACTCTGTTCGTCACTTTCTCCTTGAAAACCAAGGCTTTCCTGTTCTTGTCACTAACATCGGATTCCTCAAGAAACCTCACCTTCTTCTTCTACATACAGAAACCACGATCCATGCCTTCCAAATCTGAAAGCATACTCTTTGACTCAAGAACCAACATCTCCTTCTTATCTATGTGACCAAGCCTATTAAGCCACATCTCCGAATCTACAGTTGAAGTAGATAACCTAAAAAGAGAATCAATAAAACAAGTAGATAGATAAAGCGTACCTACTTTCTTACCTCTAGCTACAACAAGTGTACCCTTGGTAACCTTCCAAGAGTCCGTTGTGAGAGTTACTGTGCAACCCTCTTCACCCAAACTTCTAACAAAAATCAGATTCTGCTTCAGAACTGGGACGTGCATGACCTCCTTTAACACCCATGTGTTACCTGTCTACAGTTTCAGCTTCACTTTGCCTTTGCCAATAATCTGACAAGGCTTACCATCCCCTACACAAATTTCTCCAAAATCTCCCTGGACATACTCAAGAAAAAATTCCCTATGTGGGGATGCATGAAAAGAGGCACCAGAATCTAATACCCAAGATTCTACTTTATCCAAAGAACATACCAGAGCATCCTGTGCAACGTAACCTGCAACATCTGCTTCTTCTTCATGTTCTTCATGCTGATCTGTACCCGATCTGCAATCTCTCTTTAAGTGCCCTTGCTTTCCACATTTCCAGCAGGTTATTCTGCCATACCTGGACTTGGATCTCTTGCCCATCTTCGACCTTGATCTCCCACGCTCTATCTTCTCTCTTGGCCTTCCTCTTCCTTCAACACTCAAAGCATCTCCAGATGATTCACCTATGCTTTTCCTGCGTATCTCTTCATTCAAGATTACACTCACAATATCATCCACTTTTAAGACTTTTGAAGGAGACACAGTATTAGAAACTGCCATTACCAAACCTTCCCAACTTTCAGGTAATGAACACAAGATTAAGAGAGCTCTAATTTCATCATCAAATACAATATTGACTGAACTTAACTGGTTTACTAAACCATGGAAATCACTAAGATGGCTATGAATAGATCCACCTTCCAACATTTGCAAATTAAATAAACGCTTCATAAGAAATACCTTATTAGAAGCCGAGGGTTTTTCATACAAATTTGCCAAAGATTTCATCAACTCCACCATTGTCTTACACTGTGATAAGCTGGAAATCACAGATGATTCAAGACTCAATCTAACAGATCCCAGAGCCTTCTGATCAAGAACCTCCCATTCTTCATCTTTCATATCCAAGGGTTTACTAGCAACCCCACCCAACAATAAGTACAAATCTTTCTGATACAGAGAGTCCTCAATCTACATCCTCCATAATTGGTAGTTCTTGCCATTAAACTTTTCCATTCGTAGTTGACTATTTTCTGCCATTGCTCAGCTCCCACTCAAACAAAACCCTGTGAGTAACCTGTAATCAAAACACACTACCCAGATCTACACCAATCTGTTAGTATCCCAACCAAAAGCTCTGATACCACTTGTTGGTATCAAGCTCAAGAACCTACAACCAAGGCTCTGATACCACTTGTCAGGTGAGGTGGAAGATAAATCCAAGAACAAACACACTTGTTCTAATTCCACCTTAGGATCTTGCTCCTCAGAAAGAGCACAGTATGATTACCAAATATAAGCAATTGAATATGCGAAAATAACCAGAAACACAAGTAACTAGAATTCACCAATAGCACAGAATATGAGAGACAATACACTATCTTGTATTAACACTATACTAGAAAAGAATACAACAAAGAGCCGCCACACTCTTTCACCTTACAAAGATTCGCCACACCTCAAGTGTTCAGTAATTCTTCTCACACACAGAATTGGTGTTCACCTCACCAACCAGTCAGCAATAACCCTACTGGTACACCAAGCACTCTATAGCACTTCAAGCTGATCTCTCATGAACCTGCAACCTACAATTCAAAAACCAAACTTACATGTAGATCCCCAATGAGCTTGCAATAACCTGCAACTCACAGATCTTACAACTAGAAGGAACTCTTCCTTTCTATCTCATGCTTATACAATACATGCCAATGGGTCTATAAATAGATCCCTAACTCAAACAATAACTTAGACTCTTAATTTAGACAATTGTCCTCGCAGCCCAAGACTCTAACTGGTCTCAACATGCAAACTCTTCGTTCACTTAACTAACTGTCCGTGAAATGAGTAGTTCTAGAACACACAGGCAACCGACGTCGGTCCCTGCTTGTCTGGTACTGTCGACGTCGGCCGACTTCCTGCCGTCCCCGGTGGCCTTCTACACTGGTCTCTGCCGACGTCGGTCCTTCTACCGACGCCGGTTCTCCTGGATCTCAGCAACCATTGTTCCACAGTTTGCAAAGGGTTGAAGCTTTTAGCTCCACAACCTAACAGTAGGTAGGTTAGTTAGTTTACTTTTAGCATCTTTCCTTTGTTATCATTGGTTTGTATATATGTTTGTTCATATTTATTTGGTTTCTTTATTTTACTTTCTTCCTTCTATTGTGTGTTGCTTGCTTGTGGTTTTCCTTGATTTTAGGATGTATTTGGAGACATCCTTGAGCCTATAAGCTATGAAATGTGCTCAATATGTGCCCCAACTCTAAAATAAGTTATGAACCCCATAAAAAGGCAACCATGGTCTTGAAACCTAGCATTATGATATAGCTTAGAGAAATGAAGTATAGATAGGTGGAAAGAAAATCATTCCATGAGACATAAGTCATAATCTTGGGTCCAAACTAGTTTTAAGAAGATATTCACTCAAGGATTAAAGATTTGAATTATCAAGATTATGCCATTATCTATCACTTAATAAACATACTTGCATAAGACAAGAGTTTTATCCCTAAGTGATCCTCCCAAAATCAAATATTTGACTAGACCCTAAACCTGGCTATCTTAGTTCCCAACCTTACTGAAATCATAAAGATCTAAATATAAAACAAAAAAGAATAAGAATACAAAGTAAAAAATGAAGATTTAATACAAAGGTGATTCAAGAAACCTACATCAAGGCTATGGACACTTTGCTGGAAATGGAGTAAGGCCATGAGTGGATCCAAAGGTATCTTTGTCAAGGATATGGATGCCTAGCTGCCAGTAGATCAATGCCCAAGCCCTCCCTAATCAAAACCATGATCAATAATGAATGTCTAGTGTACCTTAGGTCAATATAAATAATTAAAGGTAGGAAGATAAGGAATGCATCTTTAATCTTATGGCAAACAATAAGTGGAATAAAAACACACACATAGCTCAGGTATGTCCTGATGTTTGACCTCAAATCCACAAGTGCAAGTTTGTTTCAACCCCAATTGGTTCTAGATGGTAGTTTCTTTGATCAAGTGGAATGATTACCTCAATGTTTGTCTAAACTTAGAGTATGGAAGTTCTAACATATTACTATGTTTCCCACCAAAAGTTGCCATTTGTTGAGACCAACATATCCCCAATTTTATTTTAAAAATTGGGGACCCTTGATAAGTCTTTGTGCCCAAGTTTTAAAGAATCTGAACATTAATGTCTTTAATAGAATTTGAAAATCATCTACTCTATTAAATATGGTGCTTGTGTGATTTAATCCTTTTATTTTAGACTAATATTTCTAATAAGGTTATGTGAGTCATTTTGTAGCTTCCATGGAATATTTAGGGTTTTGTGTTCAAAAACCCTAGGTGGCTCTTGATTTACATTAAAATATTAGAGGGATCCAAGTTGGTGGGAACCAATTAAAAATAAGCTATAAACAAGGGGTTTACCTAGGTTTAAGTCATGTTTTCATAACATAATGTGAAATCTTCTTTGTTTCTTTCCCCTTTCTTTTCTAAGTTCCTCATGTCTAATTTAACATGGTTCCATGATGTCCCTTTTTACATAACCTAACTTAACCTAGGTCATTAATACTAAGGCCTCGATAATTATCTCAACCTTATCATTAATACCTTATTCTAAGTGCTTTCATTTACATATTTAGGTCTAACAATTATCTCCCTCACTCTTTACAAGATCTTATGATCAATGCATGTTTCTAGATTTGATCAGATGGAGCATCCTAACCAAAAGGATTTAGCTTAAACAATGTACACTATGATATATCAATGGAAATCACTCAATCGATAGATTTAATCTAATGGTGTGAGGCATAAGAGGAAAATTCAAAAGGAATATAAGGCCCCAAGCATCAAATGCATATAAACTTAATGATCAAAAGGAAGTAAGAAAGGGTCCCACCTAATAAAGCCATCCATTTAATGATTAGATTCCACACATGGATTGATGACTATTTCCATCTCACTAGATTTGATCTAATGGTGTGAGGCCCATGTGGACTTTTCAAAGGCATCCCAAGTTCCTAGGAATGATGTGTGTCACATTTTCATTTAAGCCACAACTAGCCAGGAAATAAATGACTATCATTGGCTTGATGGATTTGATCCAATGGTGCAAAAGTCTTGATGACTTTTCAAAGCTCTATGAGCTTAAAAAATGGCCAATACTTGACCAAGGTGATAATTGACAAGAGATACGCAACATGGGATAAATCTATGAAGATGTCAAGTGTCACAACTAAAAGCACAAAGATCACTAGACCAATAAAAGGTGAGGACTTGGATTTAGATCAATGGATCATGCTTGCTTACTAGATTTGATCCAATAACATAAAATTAAAGCAAGCTTTTAAAAGCCAACAACTAGTATCTAAATGACACTTATGAAAATTGCCATGAAAATCCCAAAATAATGCCACATGGACTCCATGTAAGCATAAAATGTCAAAATCAAAGATATTATAAACTCAAAAATGCAAGGGTATAAACCAAAAGGGTCTCCATGAAATCCAAAACATGTATTAATTTAAATGTCAAATATCTCCTACCATTAAAGCTCTGAACCTTAAACCCTCTATAAAAAAGACCTAAATCAATTCAATTAGTTATAGTTCAATCAAGATAGCATAATTATGCTCCTAAGAACAAGTGCTATAATAAGAACCCTTGGAAATCTAGTGTGGGCAATTCAATAACATCAAAAATGGCCACTAGTAAGCATTAATTAAAGATGGAGGCTGAGCTTTATCTGACATCTGATAATGAAGGATTTTTAAGGATATAGAGTTGGACTTAGTGGCCCTAAACATCCATGGAGGGAGGAATTGGTCAAAAATGTTATCCTTTATAGATGGGTTATAACCTATATCCTAAGAAGAAAAGAGGAATACCATAATGAGTCAAAGGTATAATGACCTTGTTTTAATTCAAACGGCTAGTCTCCACCATGCCAAAACAAAACTAGAGGTAATACACTACATTGATGTCATTGCACCCATATTTATTGATTATAAGATATATGGGGAATGGATAATTTAGGAGGGTAGTTAAAAAAGGGTGGCATACATCTCTCTTATGGCCTTTGAAACCTATTATAAGCTCCTTTTACCCCATCTCAACCTCCCTGACATGAGGAACTGGACTAACACCCAAGACCTTGATTTAGTCCTTGCACTTTGGTTAATCTAAGGACCCCATGTCTTCAAAACCCTAGATGTCATAATTCTCATTGTCTAATTTAGGGAAGGCATTAGAGTAACCATGAACCTACTGAATCAAGCCTTTGGTTCCCCTTCCACCATATATGTAGACAAAGTCTAGGTGTGTTATGTCCACTTCATGATAGAAGATAAATTGACCCCTCCAGTAGGAGACCTAATTAGTTTCTTCCTAGATAAGTAATTCATAGCCATTAAAAGATGGACCTCTTATAAATTCTATATGATGTTCTATCAGTTGGATTCCATTCTAGCCTTTATATGCTTCCCTAGCATGAAGAACTAATCCCTTGATGGTAGAACCATAATTTATCACCACTATTCCAAATTATTCATATTCATGTATAGGAACCACATGTAATTTATCTATGATTATGTTTTCCTAGCCATTTATGAAGCCATCATAGGAATTCCTATGCCAATATTTCATCCCCTTATCAAGAGATAGATAGAAACCATAGGGGATGTATGGTATTATCCAGACTACACTGTCATTAGGATAGAGGGGATCCTAACCCAACCTTACATGTTACTAGTACATGTCCCTAACAAGTTTACCAAATAAGATATTGCTTCCCAAATCACCTAGGGTACAATCAAAGTATGCAAAAAGAAGAGGAAAGGTCAAATGCACCCCCTCCTATTAGATATTGGGAAGATTATAATAAAATATTGGAAGCATTTGGAAATCATGGTAACATAGAAATTATTTTGATTTCCAATTAGATGACCTTCAAATGTGGGACCATAGTGGCAGGGTGGTTAACCACATTAAGGAGAGAAATGTCCCCAAGATTTAATATGAACATGAGATACGTGTCAGTGATGAAATATATATTAGAGCAAAGAATTTTGAATAAGTGATCTCTAAAATCAAAATCAACAATATCAAGTTGGAATGTATATTGATAAATAAAAACAAGCCTACAAGGGAGATATGGTAGTTGCATCCCTTACAATATCATTTGTTTCTAGGACCATCTAGGACCACTCATGAGGAGCCATCTGATTAAGGGAAGCCATCTAAACCTCAAACCTACTAGTAGGAGCCTCAACCTAAATAACCTCAAGATGGAAAGGATAAAGGAAAGGAGAAAGTTGGAGAACCAAGATTAGAACATAGACCCAGGGAAGGTCCCTCACTTGAAAAACTCCCACAAAGGCCTCCTTCTCCTATGGAATTTATTGAAATGATAGATATTGAGCTAGAAAATACATTGAAGGGTGCTCTCATTGATATAGTAGTAGAATATGGCTCAAATAGATAAGGGGATCCATTTGAAGAACAAATAAAGGAGATAGTGTTATTAGAAAAGGAGAAGAGGAAAGTAGATCTGACCTTGGTTCTTATGTCTCCAAGGATGAAGCCTAGGCTAACCTTTACACACCCTACCAGTGAAGTCAACCTCTTCAGTGATGAGAATCTAATATGTGGACCACTCATCCCTAACTAGTTCATCTATGTGAAGTTGTAGAATATCCCATCCCTCTCTACTTCATGGGCCTTGACACAGGTTGGATTGACTAACCATGATAACATCAAACCCTAGATAATGGACATAGTAACAAAGTAAGAAGAGATAAGAATATAAGTTCATCATATTCAGGAAAGACATAAAATTAATACCCTAGGATCTTCTGGTAGTACAAGTGTGGAGGTACCTAAGCCTTTAAAGTTCAAGAAACCATAGGTTAAAATCTAATTTAACCCAAACACAGTAGGATTCGAAAGGATCACCACAAGGACAACCATGGTTAGTCAAGAAGAATTCACTTTTTAATAGGTGGAACCATTCACAGGGCTAACCCCTATTAGAGGATAATAACTTAGAGAGACTCCCATCCTTGAGGAAGATGTGGAAAGTTTAATAGAGGCTCAATCTCAATAGGCTAGGGCCAGTGTCTAGGGATTAGTGCAAATAATTAAGTAATTAAAGACATAAAAAGAGAATTTATAAACTCAATCAATTCTCTCAATTCTAGATTCCATGATTAAAATGCTTGAGGAATCATTCCATGACATGTTCAGAGCATTAAAGTCTATGAAATTAAAGTAGGATTTAGTAGAAAACTAGGCCACCTTAGACAAGGAGCTATTTACTCAATGGAAAACATCTAAGGATAAGATTGTCCAACTTCTTAATATCCAGTTTAGGAAGAAAATACCAAATTTTAAATCCATCAACATGGGGCACCTAAGTACCATTTTGGGAATTATTGTAGACAAGCTCCAAACCTTGAGTTCTTGACATACCAGAATGGAGGAATTTATTGAGGATGAGAAAGAGCTCATTGGCAGAATTGAGAAAATCTTAGGAACTATGCTCAAGGATCCTACACATACCACTACCTTGGGGATTATTAGTGATGAGGGATTCTAACATAGAGCCACTTTGGTGACTTAAGAAATCAAGGGTAAAATCTAGGGAAAATTAAGGTAAGATAATAGAAAAATATTAGACATGATATTCAATGTAGGGGAGAGGATCAATGAAGTCAAAATCATTAAAGAAGCTTTGGCTAGGAATGACAAAGATTTTGATGAGCTGGCTGATCAAGAAGAGGAGTGTATCACAAGGCCTACCATAGACTTAAGTCTAGTGGATGAACAACATGAGTATCTATTAGCATTCTTCAATGGCAAATGGACCCACCTCCAACATCCTAATTATGGTTTACCTGAGAGATGGAATATTATTTTGTAAAGGCACATGCTATTTTGTCATCATGATTTCCTCTAGGTCAACATGATTATAAAATACACATGTATCATAGTTTATTACAAAGACAACTATTTTTATATTTGTACACCTATATTTTTAAATTGACCGGTATACTACCTAGCTCTTCTATAAAGGAATGTATTACCATTTGTAAAATGGAGGGACTTTGAGCTATTTTGTACCACTTTTAAGTAATTAATACAAAAGATCAAGGAATTCTACAAAAATTATCTGGGTTGATGTGTTTGAATTGATAAGTTTCTCAATTGCTTGTCTGAGTTTGAATATGAATAGTTTCTAGAAATATTGAGTTAAATAATTAATTATAAGCTTGATAACTTGTTTAATGCTAGGTTAGTTGAATGAAATTGAGTTTACTTCATTTTATTTTCTTTGCAACAAATATGTGCATTAGCTATCTAGATGTGGTGTAAAACTTTAAAAGTAAATTCAATATTTACCTGTATTGTCATCCTATCTTTAGAATTAAGCCTAGTTTGTAGTGAAACATGAGCTTAGGCTACCTTATACTATATGTTAGTTAAGATCATGCTTGGTAATTCTTGAAACTTTGTCAATATGTTCACAATCAAGGATCAACAATGACCATTTATTTCTTACTCTACCCTTTCTTTTTGATCTTTCTTTAAACAATTCACTTTAGTTTAAAACATTGTTCATCACCATTTAGTAAAGTCAAAAGTTTGGATCTAGGCTAATTTTGCAAAATTAGCATCAAGATTTATAAAAAAGGGTGCCAAGATGGTCCCCAACCATCAAACTTTATAAATATTGTGGAATAGTCTACATTGCTATGTTGATATTTCACCATAGGCATCCTAATTACCAAATACTTGTAACTCATGCTCTAAATACTTTGGATCCTAAAATGAGAAGTGTTCTTTAAACACTAAGATCACCTATGGTACATTTTAAAGCATTAATAGGTTCACTTTTGGGTCACCCAAACTTGTGCCTCCTAAGTTCCACCAATAGTCTAACAATGATCAAAACTTATCTATTGAAGTCCATCTAAAAGGCTCATCCTTATAAAAGTATATAGACCTTATATTAGAATAAAAAGTAACTATATAAACATGTTTAGGTAAAATAATAAACCATCATGGTTAAAATAAGAAAATAAAACCTAATATAAAACATGTCATTTTGAGTGATTAACATTGTCATCTTGGTATCGAGATGCCACTATTACTAACTATAGCTATCATATCACCTCTAACCTAACCACCAACATTCATGGATTCTACCCCATCACCATTGACTATAAAAAAGTCTCACACCTATAATAGTTTATTATAATCTCACTATAGATTCACCACTGATGTCATACCTCTTCAAACATTATTTAGAGTTGTGGTATCACTACCTCCATGGGCTAAACTACATAATGATTGCCAAAAAATAGGATTCAAACTTCATTGTAAGGCCCTAACTTGTTACCTTTTAAAATTCATAACCTCATGAGCTTAGCTAGATCTAAGCCTAACACTACCTTCTTTATAGTCTTAGCATGCGTCAACATGATCCCTCAGTCATCAAGCTACCCTCATTCTAATCCTAGAATTTATGCCACCCAAATGCCGCAAAACTATCAAAATAAACAAGGCTACTAAAAGTTATTATAACTAGGAACACATGGTACATTTTTGGTGGCTAACAAACTACTAATCTTTTAATTTTGAAAAAACATAGTGATCGATCACATGGGTGAGAAACTACTTAGTTCTAAACCTTTTACATATACCCAATGACAACTTGACTTATAACTAGAGGGCATGTGGTAAATTTAACCCCATAAAGAGTTTGTTTTTTAAATTCACATCAAGCATCCTTCTATTCCAAAAACTATTAAATGAGTTTATACAATCTCAAAAATTCATATTATTCATTCTATAGATACTAAGTCCAATAAATTATACCTCTTGTTATGACTAGATGGCAAAGGGAATGCATTACCTCTTTTGTTCCTTCTACTCTCTCTAAAAACTATATAGTACATACTACACACCCTATTGATGGAATTATCATGAATGTTGAGACTAATAATATTCATGAAACAACTAATATGAACCAACTTGATACCATGGATGACCAAGAAATCATTTAATATCTTAATTTGAATCTCAAATATATTAATACAATGTTATATATCACAAGATATGAACAAAATAATCTTTCCCAAGCTACCAAATCAGGTTTTTAGACCTTCACTATTGGTACCATTCTTACATCTATAGCTCTAGTGACACGTGACATCCACCCAATGTATGTGGGAAACATAAGTATTCCTACAGACATCCATACATATTCTTACATAGGTAACTTCTACCCTTCCTATGATGATTACATATGTTACATCACCAAACTCACCTACTAAACATTCCTTTGAGAAATCATTTAAAAAATTTCATGCTAAGGTGTTGTAGTTAGAGCAAGGTGTATCTAGAGCTAATAATTCCATGGATTTACATGCCTTACCACATAATCCATTATACCCTAATATATCAACTTATCATTTAACTATAATATTTTTAGCTCCTAAGATTCCACTATATGAAGGTCAAGGTGATCCTAGGCAACACCTTCTATCATTCCACACAACATTCTTAGATTAAGCATATAATCAAAAACTATTAGCAAAGGCATTCACAAAAAGTCTCAAGGAATATGTTTTGTGATGGTTCTATAACCTTACCCTCTAATCAGTAAGAGCATGTAACCCTTTGGTTGATCAATTTTTAGAACATTTATCTACCAATATTGATGACAAAATATATTATGCATAAATTTCTCAACTCAATCAAGGGTTTAATGAGACAATCAATTATTATTTACTTCGATACAAGACTATGCTAGCTAATATGAATAATGTTATTGGAAAAAATGAGTTACAAGACATATTTAGCTATAGCTTGCTTGCGCCACTCCATGACTCAATTATATTCAATACATTAAAATCCTTTACTGAGCTAGGTCATAAAATAAGAGACAAATAATTTAAACTCATAACTTTGAATAAAATTAAGTATAAACCTACTTCTATAATTACTTTTAAAATGAAAATTTAAAGAAAACCACTAAATAAGGTCAAACCAACTGATAACAAGAATGAGGAACATATTAAAATTAATGCAATATCATAACCTACAAATCAACTACAATTGATAACTTTTATAAAGAGATAATTTTTCTAATTACCATCACCACCTCATATACTCTTAGGTAATCTACTTGAGTATAAACTTATCACTCTTATTTATTCAAAAGATTTTTATCTAAACATGCATAAACTAAGGAACTATGATTGTAATGCATACTATTATTATCATAAAATTACAAGACATTCTATGAAAACATTATTAAAATTAATACAAAATATACAATATCTTATTTATGACAACATTATTGGGTTGAGAACCTCTATAGAGGAATCTAGACCACTAAAAATGGAAAATAAGTTGAAAATATTTAATGACCCATCTCCCAAGAATGATAATATAGAGGCTAAGGATACTTAATAAGTACACTATGCATCCTCCACTAGTGACATATGATCACTCGATAGACATAAGTATTGATACACTTAGTAGTACCTCACCACATCATCATATGATCACATTTGATGAGATACAATTGTAGAAAATGGTCCAGATTTTCATACACTATTGATATGATTATATCAATGAAAACCCCATATGAACTATCATGATTGATAATGGTTCAAGTGAAAACATTTTCACAATGACACTTATTCACTCTCATGGATACACACAATAAGATATATAAGATACATCAAGATTCTTTAATATATTATATAGATAATAAAATACCTTGGGACACATAATGTTACCTCTTTGATTTAGCTTTGCCTTAGTAGCTACACCATTCCTAGTTGTATAAATTAATTGGGTCTTTAAACATGTTTTTAGAATGCCCTTATATGCAAATTTTTAATGTAGTACCATCTATAGTACATCGATGTATCAAATGTATACATTGCAAAAAGGTAATCATATTTATAAGCATACAATATGAGTATGCTCTATATCTAATGTCATCTCTTTATCCACCCCCCTCAACACCATAGTTGGTTGATATAGGCATAAAATAGTAATATATTGAGTTAACACTATGCAAGATCTTTAAATACACCTAATTTATAAGAAAGTTGTTAGGTCTACTATAAATCTAGTTATTCAATGTCAATCACATCAAAGAGTTAATAAAGGCTCATATAGACCATAATATCCTATGTACTTAGTATAATGAATAGTTTAACATGTTTCATAGTAAATGCATTCAATTAGACATTATCCTATCATATAATGGACCCCATAAATTCTTTATCCTTTTAGAGTTACCCATCATATTGGTATTATATGAGTAGTGATCACGACATTCATGGTACAACACATGATTTATTATTAGCTTATGATATTATTACATCTAGTATCCTTTTCCCATTTTAGAGGATGTTTACACTATTCAATAAAGTCAATTCACATGGTCCTAAAATTAACAATATCATTGGATAGTACTTTTCAAAATCCAAATATTTCAAAAATAAGAAATCAAATAATTCAAAAATACAAAAACATTTAAGATATTAAAAAAATCAATACTTGAGCATGACATGATTGATATATTACACTATTTACATAAGTTAATCATCACATTTTTGGTATATGGCATAGTATTTTTAAACATACATGCATTGCATAGTATGAATATGGTGCATAACATACATGTTACACATGGACATCTAGATGTTGGACTTTCTTTTGCTTAGTAGCCATGCCAATAATGGAGTCATCTTATTCAATAGGTTTAATTATTAAAAGATATATATTTATATGTACCTCTCCCATGTTGAGATACATATATTACTTACACAAGACTTTCTAGTTACTCATATTTTACACAGTGCTACATGGATATGATATTATACTATGATGTGACATGGATACATATGGATGGTACAGATCAAGTATTTACTTGTTCTATACTTCATTGATGTTACTACTCTTTTGAATTATATGGTAGTTTATGATTATATATTGTGTGTGGCCTTGTTTGATGCAACATTTTAAGTACCTTATTCACAACATATTTATACTCCTTATATATGGCCCTTGGATTTTTTTGATATGACATATGTGTGTCCCTTATTTGATAAATTTTATGTCCTTTGCATGTGATCCTTGGAATTTTTTTAACATATTCATGTCCCTTGTGTTTGGCCCTTGGCCTTATGTGTGTACTAACTCTTATGTTTATTTTGCTTGTTGATATATTGACATTGATTTGTGCCATGATATATTTAATGAAATCTTATTATGTCATATTATTTAGTTATATTATTAACTATGGTTAATCCTATGTGATTCATTGATACATCTATATATACATGACACCTATAGGCCCTATATTACATATGTTACATACATACACTGATTAACACATACATAACCATGATGACATACTCTCCACATGTTTACATGAGTATAAAATATGATATCTTTATACATTACATGATATAATTAACTCATTTTTTCATATTAGTAACCTATATGATACATTCCACATCTTAAAAGAGAGTGCTATAGTTGTATTTTCATAGAGACATAAGAATATATGAGTAAAAATCAAATAAGAGTATAGATTTTACAGATTCACAATGGTTCAAATATCAAATGGTACACATACATGACAAATATAGGTACATTAGTATAGTTTATAGGGCACATGCCATGCATGTTCACTTAATTTACAATGACTTGAGTACCTATTCATAAAAACTAGAGTAAATATGCATGGGCATATGTACATAATTGATAGGAATGGGAGTTATATGTTTTCCACATGTACATATATTTGAGATAGAATTTTTCAAATTTACAATGTATATGCATGACATTCTAAATCAATTAGAATATATTTAAATGGTATGATACTATTTCATGCACATATACATACTTTTAGGATTCATAATGCATGATATTAGTTCATGCACTTACACAAATACAATATACAAGTTCAATGGAAAATTGTTGTCATTCCTCTACACACTTGTTAATATTTAGGTCATGATGGGAGCCTAAACATTTTTCCTTACTTTTTTATCATGAATTTATTCTACATTGAGAAAAAAATATTCAAATACAATTTGTAGTCATGATGGGGGAATGAACATTATTCATTCATGTTTGATCATACATTCATTTTACATAGAGATAACTTTAGTAAAACTATACAATTGAATTTATAATTGATTAATATTTTATGGGTAGTGTACATTGAGGATTAATGACACTAAAAACCATGGAATTACTTTAAGCAAACCCATCATGTGGTTGCCATTTTTTTCTATGAAGTTATTTAGGTTAACATGTCATTTAATTTTCCTGACATTCATAAGGGTTGGGTCATGTTGTATTCCAAATATAGTCATCCCAACTCTCCATTTTTTTATAAAGGAAATATAATTTATCCATATTTCAACATGAGAAGCCACTCTCTAAGTTATTCAATATAATGAAAAATTATCTAATACTTCAAAAATGAATAATCATATCCAACAAGTTGAAAGGTAAACATGATTTTCTACCAACACACAAGTGTAATCCTTCCTTGCTCTTTAATTTCAAAATTTTCAAATTTAGATTACTACAATTTTTTTATAGGTTTTTCTATTTAGGGACATTCACAATCGGATCTTCCTACTAAATAACACATTTTTTGTACACACTTATGCATACCTTTTCGTTTTACTCTATAAAGTTAATTTATAAAATAAAATGGGGTGGGTAGGGGGTGAGATTGTAAATATTAAAATATGATATTAAGTACTTGACAATGATAATATTAACATAAATTTACCATGCATGAATTACACACTCAAATTAGGATACAAGTTTCCATTCTATCACACCTACATGACACCTTATGAGCTTTATCCTTCCATTCTAAAGTTACACACCTATAATAACCCCATTATATATTTCAAACTTGATTACTATCCTATACACACATCTCTAAACCTTTATTTTATTCCACCTATATATGGGTTGATAACATATAATTGGGTCACTATGATAAATTGACACTCACATGATACAAATGGTACTAATCCTCTTCCAACAATGGCTACATTTTAAAGTAAAACATTTCTTTAGGGTTGACCCATCTTCCTAGAATTTGTGGCATGATGAGTTACCCAATTAGACTCAAAAATCAAGGTCTCACTTGATAGGGGATGGGCACGTATCTATTATACATATATATAATATTTCAAATTAAGAAAATGTATCTTATTCTTCCCAAATTTTTAATCAATCACTAGGAGTAGTCACAACCCAAGTCCGAAGCACACTAAAGCTAAGTCAAATAGATAGTGGTCAAGTATCAAAGCCAAATCATTAGCTTTATACATATGATGAAGGATCAAAATTTCACAACTACACTAGGTGGGAGAACTATGTGTGGATTGATTTATCTCCTCAAAGTATCAGATACATAGGCAGTGGTAAATCATAAAAAAAGGTGATTGGGGTTATCTCGACTCATTACACTTTCTCAACTTTAATAGGTTTCTAGACTTGACAAGCACATCTAGTGTTTTAGGGTGAAGTAGGATAATTTATATATTTACACCCATGATTAGGGTTTAAAATGACAAATATAAGAATCTCACATATAGGTGAAGGTGATTGTATGGTCACTAACCCATATTTCAACACAAGTCACTACTGACAAACACATATAAATATCAACAATTGATACTGATCTAGATTGGTAGAACTGGCCCTATGCAAGTAGAAAGTTAGTTATTAAATTAGATGAATAACATACCTACTTCACTATGTTTTATAATTAAAAAATACACTCATAGTTATATAGTGAACCATAAAGTATAATTACTTATCTAGTTATTATACTTACTATATTTAGCGTATACCACTTGTTAAACCATTGCAATTTGTTTCAGGGTTTTACATTCAAATTCATGCTTAAATTCCATACTTAGTAATATGAATTATTATAATAGGTTTATATGTTATTAGGGTTTATAAAACCAAATTAGGGTAAAACACATTCTAAAACAATTTTGGGCCATTTTCACCTTAAAATATGTGTCATTTAGTTTCTAAAAAATAAGGCATTTTAATTAAGGAATTAGGACCATACCACAAACTAAACTTCAAAAATCATATCCTTTATTTCATAATTCATATAATTATTCTAAAATATTATGTATAATTAGGGTGGAGTCTAGATTCTATAATAACTATATTGGGAGAATTTAGGCAGTATTTTACACACAAAAACATGTCAAGTGTTTTAACCTTTTAGGACTTAGTGAATGTAAATCTATATTTTTGAAGGATTGAGTATAGTAAATAAGGTTACAAATATGAAATAAATAAAACCAATTATTTGTTAAAAAATTTACTAAATTTGAACTTTCTAAAAATATAAATCAATAATCTAAATGAGAACTGAGCTAGAAAATGATTGAGATGGATGACATGGAGGCTGAAAACTGAGGTAGAAGCTGGTCTGAGTGTCACAAATAAGATCCAAGTGTTAAAAACCATCTTTAAAAATAAAACCCTAATTGGATAATGAAACTATATGGTTCTAGTGTACCTATTTTCATGGTAGTGTCTTATGTGGAGGACTATTTTAAGCTTTTGGGTGCACATGTGTCTAAGTCTATCAAGACTTTTCCTATGTGAATGAGTTTTAAAACCTTGTAGATTACCCATTTTGACTAATTTTATGAGCAAAATCTAATCCTCCATGTTACTAAGGGATCCATTTGATACAATTATAAAAGTGTGTTTGATAATGGGGTAAGATAGACATCCTCAACACCCCACTATGATGAGAGTTTCCTACATACCAATACACCGAAGAGGGATCAAGTTTAATGTACTTCTCCCAAACCAAGTTTTGGTGCAAGTGAAAGTGAAGCTAGTGTGATCATTGAATTGAGTGATTTTAATGTGATTGACACTATAAGTATGAGTAATATGAGCTTAGAAATGTTTTAAATGGTAGTATGTAGAAGTAGGGTAGAATAGGGATTGATAACCTTAATTGTGCACAATTTGTTCTAAGTTTGCATATGTAATTTGTATCTAATTTCCATGGATATAGGACTAAAACTCATGTGTTTATACTATTTTGGTATGTATGTGGGTTCTAAAATAGGTCTAGGCTGACCCTATGAGGTTTAAGATTTGAAAAGATATATATTTGTCAAAAAAGAGGGAAATGATAGTAGCAACATAATTAAGACACTAACATCATGTGGTGCTACTATCCATATTATGGTGTTAGTTTCCAAGTGGTAGAACATAAGGCACAAAGGTCTAAGATGTAAGAATGAGGGTTTATGACTACTTTAAGGATGATTATAGATGATTGTGTCCCCCATGAAGGCTAGATAAGTGTTAAAATATGCCCTCGAATAGGTCTAGGGCTAAGCTAGGGATAGGTGGTCTCAAATAGCACTCTTATCACTCAAATGTCATTTTTAGTTGATTAAATTTGAACCTCCTTTATTATATATATGAAAAAAAGAGAAATTAATAGGATAAAGAAAAAATAAGTGTACCTAGACCTACCTAGGAGGCAAATCATGTGAGTCTAGATCTGATTATGTGAAAAATGCTCCATTGTGTATCTTATAAATGAAACATGCATAGATTAGTCCTTACTTAAAAGATATCAAAAGAAAATACAAAACTTAGTAAAGAAGTAAAACTAAGTAAAGAGATATAACTAAGTAAAGAGAGAGGAAAGGAATGAATATACCTCACTAGGTATGTGAATCAATGCATAAATATAGTGATAAAATATGTGTGTGCATGTATATAGTGATTAATCAATGAATATATTAGACTAAGCTAATGTATTGTTCAATCCCCATATATGGGTGGATTAAGAATTCAATCCATTTTTAAATCCATCATTTCCCACCCCTACTTGGTGTATCATGACTTGTGAATAGTTTGGATTGGATTGATGGTGTGTCCAACCCTCTCATGTAGGTGGATCAAGAAATCAAGTAGACTATAAATACATTATTACCTACCCATGTGTAATATATGAATCTCAAACTAAAAGTGTGAGATATAAATATAAATGTTTAAATGGATATATCTAACTAGATATGTCTAATTAAATATGTAATCTATGTAGTCACTTGGGTATATTAGGCAGCTCTGGGCCACTTAGGAATGCTAACCACTATAGATGAAGTAAAGAATGAAACTAGTGTATAACTTGGAATATGATGTTTGATGTATATAATGTGAGAATTACATGAAATTTTTCAATCCATTTGATTAATTAGTGTATAAGTGATCATATATAAATAATGTGCTACACACATGCCCCCAAATCTGATATATGAACATATGAATTTTGGAGTAAGTTGTAGTAATCTATATCAAAGTATCTAAATTGAAAATGGGAATGGTTATGCCATGTATGATTGCCCCAATCGAATAAAATTGGTATTATTATGAGATAAACTAAGCAAAATTGGTAAATCTATAACTAAACCTATGCAAACCTAGACTATACATGTTAAATTTTTTTGGCCAATCTAATGTTTTTGAAGTTGAGGCTATTAAATAGTAGTACCATATCTTGGATAGTAGTTCCATGGGGCACTAATGTCCCGATTTGGGTTCCAATGTATGACTATTATGATCTCTATGTAATTGTACTAATCTCTGTCATAGTTTCTCACTATGTTTACTCGAGTCTAATTTTTGTAGTTTGAGCCTGTGTGCTAAAAATTTGTATTATCAGTACATTCTGATAATATGATGTCTATGACAAACCCCTTTGAATACCCCATATTTTGAGGGGAGTCATTATACCTATGAAATAACTATCCTCAAAATAAAAATATCTAGAAAATATGTGTTAGCTATAGCATATATGATATATGCATAATAATATAATATAATGTGCATACATAATATCAAAATGTAAGATAATTTGATCATAAATCTGTAATGTACAATGTATGTTATGTCTATCATCCACAATGTTGTTAAGATAGATATAAGAATGTATATAACAACAAATATGAGTAATAACTAAGTATCTACCTATGGGTATGGAGCATGATGTCCATCACAACACCAAATTAGGAAAGGGAGATGCATGAGGTCCTTTAAGGAATATAAAATTGGAGTGTGAAACAAGCAATAGATAAGTGTCATGTCCATGCCAAAACCCAAAAAAATACATAAAACACATATGAGGCATGTAAAGTAAGCCAAGGGTCCACAATATAAGGGACATGGGCACATGTAACTAAATCTAAGAAAGCAAGACATACACAGACATGTTCAAATGCCCACATATGCAAATAACAAACAATTTGGCTTAGAGACACATAGAAGGACATGTTCAAATGTTTGCATACATAATCAATAAATAACACATAAGAACATGAACACATGTATGAAGCATACATACTATGAAAAAAAGTGGTATATATCTAAAGATTAGTGGGATATTCAAATGCCATCAAATAGAAGAAGCAGAGAGTTACACTCAATTTTAAACTAGGAAAGCTAGAAATGTAATTATGCATAAACATATAATACAAATATATGTAAGAGTCAATAAGTACATATATTGATTCTAAAATAGTAGTAGCCAACAAAATTTTTTATTAAGTGTATTATGATCAATATCAAGATATAACAATGCTAAATCTGTGATGTAGAGGTTAGAAAGTTATGACCTGGTAATTGAAACTGTGTATAAGGTGCCCATAAATGGGTGAATGTGTCCAACAAAGAAACTATGTATATGTGTGTATGTCCCTAATGGGTAGATAATATCAAATCTAGACCGATGTAGTGGACCTGAGCCTTATTATTTACAATCAATTAACAAGAATAAGTGAAGCACGTATGTATGATAAAATTAACTATACTAAGATAGCTAGAATATTAGTGTCTAGAAAATATAAGAAGTGTAAATATGGAAATGCACCCAAACTATAATTTTATATTTTCTAAGTAAATATTTGAAAGTTTTTGTGTTTTTGAAATATTGAATTATTTTTGTATTTTATGGATATAATAATGTTCAAGAAACATGAAAATGAAATTATGTACAAGAAGCAAGAGAAGGAAAGTATGTACAAGAAGGGATGAACAATACCAATAGATGAGTCTCATGGGAGACTCACTATCAATATGGTCTATGTCAAAAATAATAATGGTAACTTATTGTATAATGTGATTGATATGTTGTAGCTGAATTTAGTTGTAGTATGAATCTAAGTATAATTCATTGTCAGCATCATAATAATCATAATAACCTAGAATGCTAGTGTTGACCTTTGTTGTTCCTATATGAGCATAGATAATTGACTCATACTATGGAATTGACATTTTTGAATTGTGATTTGTAATATTAATTATGACTGTGACCTTTGAAATTATGCTTATTATAGTAACATGGTTATTTAAAGGCTCTTTTGATAGAAAGCCTTTTTTGAGAATGTTTGTTAACTTAGCCTAATTTAGACTTTGCAACTTAAATCCTTGTTCATTTTGTAACATTTATTATGTATCTAGACTTTTTATCTTGATAAATTATATCTATAAATGATTTTCCTTAGTATGTTTGATAAATACCAAGCCTTGTTGACTAAAATTATCAACTTCTAGAAAAGGAGTAATGATGCCTTGGGCATGTTTCCCCAACCTTTGACCTTGATAATCAAATTTGTGTAGATAATTTTGACCAAACCCATATTTATTTAAAATTTGAGCCTTATTTTGGATAGGTATATTTTTCATCTTTTCATTGGTTTTACCCATGCTTATTATACTATTCTTTTGATTGTGCTTTGTAAACCTTTTGTTGTTCTAAGTTATGCTTTGGTAACCACTTTTATACTATTTCTAATTTTAACCCTTTTTGAATTTTTAGATGTGCCATTGTATGTTATGTGGATGATGTGTCACTATATGAGTAATCGATATCCATTATATGTTGTATTTTTATTTTCAATGCTAAATATGAATTGGTATGGTTCCCATGCATTCTATGATATGCACAATAATATTTGAATCTCCTCACTAAGTGTAAGGGAGGTAGGTTGATCAACTTATCTTTAATCATTTCCCTTAGTATCTCACTTGAAATCTTATCAGACCTTGTAGGATTTTTGAATCACTTATACTATATTCATTATGTTTTACTTTATGATTTGGATATGAAAGAGTTCTAGGCACAAATTTTATAGGTGTAGATGCATATAAAGGGTGTAAACTAGAATATTATGAATATTGTGTACATGTAATGTGATTTTCCAATAATATGACCTATTCACTTGATAACTAGTGTTGATTCTATAATTTTGATATTACCCTACTCATATTGGTAATTTCATCCTTTAGAGTCTTATAAGTACAAACCCTAGTTTCTTCTAATTAAACATGTAGGCACACACCCTATAGGGGAGAGGTGTGAATAGGCTAAGTATGGACATTAATAACAATAGTAAGACTACTTCATCCCATGAAGGAGTGATAGCATGGACCTAGCTAGAGGGAAAGTATCTATCACCCTCATGGAGATTAGGAAAAAAAAATTCCTTCCTGTGTATTGGATATGACATTAAAACTTGAAACATAGTTGTTAGCTTATGTACACAATATTATATGTACATAAGATAAAGATAAAATGATATGAAATATTACATATATTTGAAATGATTTAAATCATCATGTACATATGTGTTTATGTCATATTTGAATTCATTCCAAATGAAAGGAAACAACCATGCAAGAGAAGATAGAAAACTTTGCATCAAAAATTAATTAACTTCATATATCATTATTATCATAATTATATGAAATATAAATCTGGTTGAGGGTCTTAGAAGGCTAGAAACAAAAACCCTAGGTTTATCTAGGGTTAGGTTTTGTACAATATTTGAAGTAAGTCAGGATCACCAAATGTTTTAACCTCATAAGACTTATATGAATGTAAATCTTATGTTTTTAAATGGATAAGTATAATAAATTAGGGTAGAAATATGCAATAAACATAGCCATTGATTTGTTAAATATTTGACTAAATTTGACCTTTCTAAAAATGACAATAAATAATGTAAATGAAAATTTAACTAGAAAATGACTGAGATGGATGATCTAAAGGCTAAAAATTAAGGAAAAAGGTGGTTTTGAGTGTCACATATAGGACCCAAGTGTTAAAACCCCTCCTAGATAGTAGTACCCTGATTGGATTGTAGCACCATGTGACACTAGTGTCCTTATTTTGATTGTAGTGTCCTCTATGCAATATTATTTTAAGCTTTTGGGTGCACTTGTGTCTAGGTATATAAAGCATGTTATTGCATTAATGAGTTATAAAACCTTGTAGATGACCTATTTTTATTGATTTAATAAGCAAACCCTAATCCTCTATGTTACTAGGGCATATGATTGATACAAGCAAAAAACTATGTTTGTTAGTGGGGTAGGTTGGACATCTTCAACACCCTATTATGATGAGAGTTTCTTACATACCAATACTCCAAAGAGGGATCAATCTCGATGTAGTTCTCACCACCTAAGTATTCATACAAGTGCAAGTGAAGATACTATGATGGTTGATTTGAGTGCTTTGAATGTGATTGAGATTAGAAATTTGAGTAATCTGAGTTTAGGAATGTTATAGATGGAAGTATGCATAAGTAGGGAAGAATAAGGATTGATAACCTTAATTGTGCATAATTTGTTTTTAGTTTGAATATGTAATTTTCATATGATTTCTATCTAGTGGATAAATGGCTAAAAATCATGTATATAAACTATTATGATACTTGTGCAAGTGCTAAAAGAGGTTTATGCTGACCTTAAGAGGTCTATGATTTGAAAAGATATCTATTTATGGAAAAAGAGGGAAAGGATAGTAGCACTAAAATTGGGACACTAACACCATGTGGTGATACTATCCCTATTATGGTGTTAGTGTCAAGGTGGTATAAACTGAGGCATGAAGGGGTAAGATGCAAGAATGAAGGTTTGGGACTACTTTTGGGATGACTAGGGATACCTATTACCCACACTAAGTCTAGATAAGTGTGAAAATAGGCCCTAGGATAAGTATAGGGATAAGATATGGATAGGTGGTCTCAAGTATCACTCTTAGCACTAAAGTTTCCTTTTTATGTGATTACATGAATACCTAAACAAGTTATTTAGTGCCGTAAACTCTATAAGTGATTTCATTAGTTTTCAAATAAAACCACCAAATACTATTTTATTAAAAATAACAAGCATGTAATTATAAGTGTAAATAACACATTTTTTTCATTTACATAAATAAAATATTTATTCTCATCAAATGACTCATTTAAACTTGTCTTCTAGAGGGTTACAAGAGAGGAAATTATTCACACTTGAATCAAATGGTTATTACAACTTTCCTTCAATTATTCGCATAATAAAATAGTTATAAGTTTCCCAAATTATTTTAAATGTGCTATAAGGATTCCTAACAACCTAATATAAAATGTTACAATTTTTTACAAACACTTTCAATCTCTAAATAGTTGACTAGATCCACATATACTTTTGCAAGTCCAAGACATGAAGGGACTCATCTCCCATACTATTACCACCATTATATGACTACCATAGACAAACCCAATCCATGGAGTCCAATAACTAGTAAATTATATTATAATACAAATTTATAAGTTATGAAGGATATTTTAGTTCATTTTAAGGGAAAACATATATTAGACATGCTTCTAGTTTAGTACCTCATCCTATAAACTAAGAAACACCTCTTATGTTTGTGCTTAAAAATACAAATTTCATGAAAACAAACTATTTTTACCAATGTTAAATACTCTAATTAATTTAAATAAGGATACATATAAACCTCATGACAATATTTCACTAAAAAAAATCCAAGGAATAAGAGGAGGGTGAGGAAAATCACTCACCCTTTCCCATCCTACCACTATAATTCAAGCCCATGCACAAACATAAATTTACATTTTGAACATTAAGAATAATCATAAAATAAAAATACTAAAGTGTGATAAAAGAATTCAAAACACCCTTAAGAGAATCTATAAAAATTAGAAGCCTTAATCCTAAAACATGTAAAAGCAAGTAGAGGATTGCAAGACAAAGGCCTTGCCAGTCCATAATAAATTTACAACATTTGAAGGAGCATTAAAAGAGATATTTTTATAGAAAAAAAATAAAAAAATAATATGTACATGGAATTAAATCCCCCTCATTTAAGGCTTGGATTCCAACTAGCATCCATCTCCCAAGGTCTTCTCATAATCTCTCCAAGCTTGAGTTCCAACTCCATAAAGCACAAGGATGTATTCCCATTTACTTGTAGGGATAAATTTCAATACTTGCTTAATGGGGAGGTGAAACTTATCTATTCTATTGCCTTTTCATCTAAATAAAAATTATTCTATATATTTTCATCTTCTTACAAGGATTTTTCCCTTTCTTACATGGATGATCCCACACTCAATAAATGTTCCCCCCTTCTAATGCCATTATTGATCACATTTATAGCCTAAGTCTAGTTTGACTCTTAAAATCACTCCTAGACTTCAATTTTTTATAAATATTAATTAGTGTGTCATATTATCTAGTTAGTATTATTTGTAATGTGTGTGTGAATTGCAACAAACAACAAACAACATTAGGATTTAGTGAGATATTTAAGCGATTTGTTGAGATTACCTAAGTTAGAGAAATATTTGATAGTTGTTATTTTTTAGAAAATAATTTGTATATAAATATCCCTAAAGAGATTAAATAAATTTATTTAAGTTTTATCTTGAAATCTCTACTCAAATATTATATCCTTTTGGTCAAAGCTTTACTTTCAACACAAAATATCTAAAATTCACTTTATATGACCCTCTGAATTTGGATTTTTGATTCCATTTGATATTTTTAAATTGGTAACATCATGTTGAATTCATTTTCATATTTTTTATTATCTATATAATTCAAAATACAATAAGGCATGAGTAAATAGGGTATGAATAGTGTTAGTTGGCCTAAAATTACCAAAATTTAAACAAACAACAATAACAAATTTATGAATAGAATTAAGCTAGGTGTTGAATAGGGGCACTACACATATAATGTATGTTAAAATACATTAAAATTTATAAAATATCCATTTATTATCCACTTTTAATTTTTCACATCAATGTACACATAAAATTTCTCTATCCTAGGATAGCCACAACAACTGAACTTGGAACAATCTCAAGTAACATGTATAAACACAAAACACATAGATAGAAGCATAATAAGAATAATATATTATGAACATATCATATGAATTAATTATAAAGGTATAAGTATACATATTCTTAAACAACATGATATTAGTGTAAGATTATAACATACATAATTAAATAAGAAAAATAGAAATTGGGCCATAAAACTTGTTATTATTGTATGGCCTAATAGGGAACATGTCATGGGGATAGGGAAAGTTGTTATGGAAAAAATAGGTTTTTATATTTGGGTGAAGGAATGAATATAAATATTTATGGTAAATTCATATCTATAAATGGATATGTACACTCCACTAAGCTATGGTACAAGATCTAACTAGAGGTTTTTGGAGATTGCATGGGTATTATAATCTGGGTTCTATTTATTTACTTGGAAGTTTTGGAGAATATATATGAGTGTGTATCTAGAGAGATTGTGTTATGGCTTAGTATTTTAATTTTTTTAAATCTATCAATCTTGGTTAAGTGATTCAATCCCTTACTCAAATTTCAAAGGCATGCACTCTCATTATCTTCTAAACCTAGTCTATCTATTGATTATGAAAGATATTATCTAATATATTTTTGATCAATAATGGAAAATCTAATATAGACTTGTGATTTTGCATTAATGTATAATTTTTGTTGAACTTCCAAGTCACCCTAACTATGAAAAAGGCCTATATGCTATGCAATAGTAATTTATGGAAATGGGATTGAGTGTGGATGATTCTCACAATAGACAAAAGACACCAATTGACATTGATATGTGCCTCAATTAAGCATTCAAACCATAACTATGTATCAATTTGAGTTACATGCTCCATGTAAATATTTATATACCCTACATGAACCACATAATTATGAGTATACTTAGGTTGACCTATGTAGGATTCCCCAAATGTCATGTGTTAAAATAGAAAAGAGGCATATAATTAAATTCAAATTGAAAATGTGCACTTAGAGTTCACTTTTACTATGTGATCTTATTCATAAACCCTCTCAAACTCAAATTATGGAGTCCCATACATGATCATAGAAATTAGTAATTGACATCCCATCATTTGTAAGATATAATCTAGGCTAAACACTACCCTCTATGCAAGTTAGTAAACCTCAAAAATGAAAAAAATAACCTATGCAAATCAATGTATTGAGTGGGCATAAATCAGGTGTATGTTAGAAAGCAAGGAATTGGATAAATTGCCTGATTTATGGTAGGCACGCGAATCTTTCCATGTAAAATCTCAATACATAACATGTATGGGACCAAAGTAGATTCAAGTACATAAGGATTCCTAAGGGAGAAGGTCACATATATCCATTACCTATGTATCTCTCACATCAGTAGGAGAATTCAAGTGACTAATAAATAATAGGTGGAGTATAGGTGATATTTTTGGAGTTAAGAAATGGACAAGGCTATGTCAGGATGATTAAATGAAAAAGTGATTTTCAAGTGTCATAATGTAGCTACATGCCTCCTCTGACAACCTTGATTCTTACCACTTCTAGGTACACATGAGGATTCACATATATTATTATAGCTACTTCCAGATTTACATTATCATCCTGAGTTAAATGTGAATGGTTTTTAGTACCTATTTCATAGTGATTTAGTCTTCCTCATTTACCTCAAGCCCTAAACTCCACCTTCAAATTCAATTATCTTATCTTCCCCCTAAGTGAGGCTTTATTATAAAAAGTCTTGTTATCTTTATAAAATCTAATATATTTTCATTATAAAATGAGAGACATTTTTAGGCAACCTTATGCTTCCAAAATATACCCTACAAGAACACTTCTATTGGCTAAACCTTTCACTTTAATGAGAATTGAGTTCACCTCCATTCATTCTTATTGAATCTAATGTGTGATTTATATTTTTTGAACTTTGTCTATGGATAAATTTTTTGTCCCTTTCATTATTGTCCATTCCCAACACCTTTTTGTAGAATTCTAAACTAATTTTTAGGTCATATTTTATGCACACTTGGGTTTGAATAGGCTCTGACTATGGATTATCTCATCCCTCTTAGTGTTGCATTGTGTTCTCGTACCTCCATATGAAACACATATACATCTAGATTATCCATAGTGGAGTATGTGTGATATTGTCTCATTCTTAGTAATCTATAGTGTGTCCATCAAGGAATTGTAATTATTAATTCTATTCTTGGTACATAACCTTTCCCTTTATGTAACCTTTTACATTTTACCTCCCTTTTATTTTCAATTTTAGGTTTAGCACTATATTTATATTTCATTCTTCTCTTTATATATCTTCATGTTGGTCCTAAACTAGGTGCACTTAGAATATAAGGAAGCTAACCTACTCTGGAGGTTCATCCTAAGGAAAGTAAGAGTCTCACAACTTAGTGGATGATCCCATTATTGCAAAGAGACACCAAGTCATTATGCATCATGAAATTTAGAGGCAATAGGCATGTAAGTGTTGTGCATCAAGTGCACATGAGAGCTAAATGAGTATGGGTGTATGTTTTAGGTGATAAAATTTTTTTCCTTTGCCTGGTGGGACTAGTTTAAAGAGAAAGATAAGGAATTGGTGCTATCATAGTCAACAATTTTATAGACACTTAGTTAGAGCACCTGACAAATCCAAGTATTTTTGGATTTTAAAGATCTATGTTTCATCGTTATGCCAAGATAAACTAGATCATCTTCAATAGGTATTAATTCTTATTTTATCAATATTACTACACCCTATAGAAATAGAAGAGTTAGAACATCCCTATCTCTAGTCTAGAGAGCTAGAAATTTAAGGCAAACATCCTCTAGAGCTTAGTCTACCCCACTTTTGGTAGATTCCCCCAACCTAAAAGAGGATTATTTCATATCCCATTTATGGTTGTTATAAGAAATTAGTTAAATATTTTATGATTTCATAGTCCATATACAATGAGTAAATAGTTTTTGGTAGAAAATAATTTTTTCTCCCAAAAAATTAGTTATTTTTGCCCTTTAATAGTGGTAGTCCTTTATCTCTATCTCAATATGATGACATCCCAAATACAATGCTTAAAATATTATCCTATTTTATTGGTGAGAATGCAAACACCCATATATAATATATTCATGACATTTCTAACATCTATGTGGTTCACCACATCATAGAGGATAATGTAGCAGTTAGACTTCTTGCCTCTTCTTTAAAGGGTAAATCCCTCCAATGGTACAAAGGTTTAAGACAAAATTATATCCATGACTAGGATGATCTTAGGGATAAACTAGACAAATAATTTAAATAGAGGAGTGACCACTTGACAATGATACAAAAACTCACCACTATCAAAATAGCATCACACAAGTCGATGGTCTACTTCAATTTTATATTCCAGAAAGTCTAGGATCAAATATAACCCTTGTGTAATCCATCTCTAAACACTATATTCCTATATTATTTTAGGGCCCTAAATAGTGATATAGCCATAATGGTTTAAACCATGGGAGTTTTAGTAATGCCTGATGTATACGAAGTGGTTGTGTAATAAGAAAATTATTTGATCTAGGAAGGGAAAATTACACCCAAATCTCCTATGCCACTCCTTTTAGATCCATTAGTTAGCCAACCTATTACATATCCATTATTAGTACCCATCCCAAACATAGTTATCCCACCTACTACATATGTTATTCCCCCTAATGAATTACATGAGGTTAAACCATTGTTATAAAGTTTTAGGAATAAGCTTATATCCCTCAAAAGGCAACAAGCATAGTATTTAAGGCCTTAGAAATCCTTTAACTAGTCATATCAACTAGGTAAGCCTATTTATCAAGGTGGAACACATTTTTAGAGTTAAATCACATACAATGGACCACCTTATACTCAAAAATCTAACACCATTATCACCTCTAGTTCCCTTACTCTTACACAAAATAAACTTGCACAAGACTCTAAATGGTGATTCCCATGTAATCAGCCACACAAATAGGCCACATGTGCATGTGGACATTTTAACAAGGGGCTCATGGTATAGAATTTTTTATCCTAAACACAACTGAATGATGTCACTTTGTGAGGAGAGGTCTAAGATCAAGTGTCAAGACAAGATGAATCCATTCTTGTAAACTGACAAGAAGGAGACTTCAATTATTTGAATCAAAGTCATATGTTAGGCTTATAATGTAGCCTATTTGATTATAAAATGATATTTAAATAGAGAGAAATGGGGGAGGCACCACCTAACTTAGTGTGCTCAAATTTTGTGCCTTAGGTATCACGTGTAGATGCCTAAGCTAGAACACCTATGCAATCTTCAGTGTGCATGGTATAGTTTATGTAGAAAGGGAATCAACATCATAATAGTGAATAGATACAGAAATAGACCACTATTATAATATCATAGCCAAAGGGTACCCAAATTCCCTTTAACATAGTTGATCAAATGAAAATGATGAGCCTTAATATAACCATCTGGGATAGTCTTTCTATCCCTTCTCAAAGAAAATTGCTATAGGATGCTTTGGAGACTTTCCAAGTGTATGAGTTATCACAACCTATGCCAACCAAAGGAAAAAGTGTATGGTAACATTAATCCACCCTAGTTCTACATCTTATTGATCATTGGCAAGTACTTTGTACATAATTATATGATTGACTCAGGCACGAGTAGTTCTATGATGCTGAAGAAGATTACAAACTTATTGGGTATTACATATTCACCTATTTATAAAAACTTTATAGAAATGGATAGCATGATAGTTAAAACTATGGGAATCATCAAGGACCTAAACCTCATGTTACACACATGCCCAAGCCTCTCTATTGTGTAAAGCTTAGTAGTCATTGATCTCCCCCCTTACTTCACCATATGCACTTCCTAGGATTTCATAGTGAATATGGGTGGATACATATCATCAAAATAGTAGCATATGTTACTCAGAACTAGATACAAAACTAGGGTGATGATAAAGGTTGAGCCTATCTTTAGAAGTCATGTGGAGACATATTTCCCCATCCTATTTGAGGTAAACTATGAAATATTTGATCAAGAGGAGAATTTAATTCTCCATGAGGCCACCACACTCTTATATAAGGTCCTAGATGACTTCATTTATTAATAGGCACATGAGAATTATGAGTGTGACCCATATAACCACATAAAGGAAACATGACCAATAACCTACTACATATTTGAGGAGGAATATGTATTGGTTGACCTTGTAAAGGTGCAAGAAGACCTCAAAGGTATATGGTAGTTATTCTTCAATGGCTCTTGAAGTAAAAATGACACTGGGGCTAGCATTGTGATAGTCTCCCCTTAGAAAAAAATATATTTTCATGCATATAGGTTGTAGTTTATCTACACAAATAATGTCACTAAGTATAAGACATTATTCTAGGTCCTCCAATTGGTAGAAAAGAAAGGGATCAAAATGCTACAAGCATTTGGTGACAAAAAACTTATTGTAAACCAAGTTCAAGCATAGAACATATCCAAGAATGACTTACTAAAATATTACAAGAATAGGGTATGGGACATGATCTAAGGTTTTAATGCCTTTAGAATTTGTTCCATACAAATAGGGTAAAATATTGATGTCGATAGACTTCTGACTGTATATGTGAAGTCTGATGTCATGTGTGAGGTAATGAAATAGTCTGAACAATTCATGAAGCTTGTGGTTAGACTCATGGTCCCAAAAAATGCAAATAATTAGAAAGTTTTATAAAATGATGAAAAAATCATCAACTTATTTTAGGATTAAGAGTTTATCACCTAGAGGTAATCACAAATTCAATCCCAATGTGAGGAATAAATCATTCAACTGAATGGGGATAAACTACCTAAGGGGTTGGTCACACTAGAAAATATTTTCAACTCTGATGATCGACTAAAATGTGAAAGGTGTATCATGACCATTAAATAGGATGTCTTTACATAAGTAACCATCTCTAATGATAAGTTATTAAAGGCTAGAAGGATATGATCCCCATCTAAAATTGAAAGGTTGATCAAACTGACCAAAAGGTATGATGATATATTTGCATGGAGCTATGAAGACCTCAGGAGATTTGATCCAAGTTTATCTGAACACAATATTGAGCTTGACCCCAACACAAATCTAGTCAGGTAGTAGTAGAGGCCTATTAACCTAAATCTTGAGCCCTTGATGAGGAAGGATATCTCAAAGCTTATTGAGTCCAATATAATATTTCCAATCAAGCATTCCTTATGGGTGGCCAATTTGGTCCTATTATGAAAGAATAATGGATAAATATGATTGTTCATAGACTTCAGGGATCTCAAAAAAACCTCCCTCAAATACCATTACCCCCTACCACTAGTGGAATAAATTCTACAAAGAATTAGAGGCATAAAAATATTTTCATTGCTAGACAGTTATTTGGGTTATAATAAGGTTCTTGTGCAAGAGTGTGATAGATACACAATTGCATTCACTACTAAGTGGGGTACCTTTAGATATTAGAGGATGAATTTTGGATTCAAAAATTTAGGGGTGACCTTATAAAGATCCATAGATATGTCATTTAATGGAATTATTAATAAAGTCATCTTGGTCTACCTCAATGATATAACTATCTTTTATAAGTGTGTAGAGGATCATTTAGACCATTTGAAGTAGGCATATATAAGGTGATGTGAGTTTAGAATATCTCTAAACTCAAACAAGTGCATCTTCATCATCCATGAGGATGCTCTACTTGGGCACATTATTTCTAAATATGGACTCATAATTTATCCATAATGATTCAGGGCTATTGCATCCCTCCCTTTCCCAAGTCATAAGAGGGGTCTCTAGATTTTTTCTAGAAGGATAAACTATGTTAGAATATTTGTACCTAATTTCACTACTCTAAACAAGCCACTCACAACAATTCTTAAGAAGGGAACCATGTTCATCAAGACCTATGAAAGGAAACGTGGCTTTAAAGCCATTAAGTATGTCATCTCGTAATCACCCACTTTGATCATCCCAGATTACAACAAGGATTTTACCCCTCATGCATTTGGTGGAGCTGAAGGCATCTCAATTGTTCTTACACAATAAAATAACAATCAGATGGAGTAGCCTATCACTTTATTTAACCATGAATTTAAGGATTATGAGTTTTAAAATAGATTTATGGAGAAGCATTTCTTCATAGTCATAAGGGCACTAAAAACATTCATACACATACTCTCCAATAACAAGATCAAGCTCATGGTTACCCATGAAATTATTTAATATTTTATGCTTAGCAAGGAAATTAATGATAAAATGGATGGCTAGATCATGAAGGTGATGGAATATGATGTGGACATCTAATTCACCAAGCTAGTGCAAGGAAAAGGGATATGTGAGTAGCTGGTAGAAAGTGTGAAAACTAAGAACAATGTAGTCATTTCACTATGAAAAGAAGAATCAAAGGATCAAAAAGTTTCCCCAAAAATCTAGACTAAAAATATGAGGACCTTCCTTCAAAATGGTGCATATCCCCTTAGCCTAAGTAAAGTCCTGCATAGACACTTAAGGTTATAGACCATTCCTTATGTGATCATTGATGGAATAATTTTTTGAAGGGACCTCAATGGAATCCTCTCGAGGTGTTTAGAATAAGACTAGGTGAGAAAAATTCTTTAAGAGTTCTATGATGGGCTATTAGGAGGCCATTATTCACCCAAGTCTACCACCATAAAAATCATACAAGCTGGCTATTATTGGCTGACTCTCTTCATAGATACACACTCATGGGTGCATAATTGAAAGAAAATCACCTTATTCATAGGTAAATAGAAGATGACAACTTTACCATTGTGCCCAATACAAGATAATTATCCCTTTGCATAATGGGGCATAGACTTAATTGACATGATCAATCTACCATCAAACATTAGGCACAAATGGGTATTCACTAAAATTGACTACTTTATGATATTGACGGAGGTAGTGGCACTTAAATAGGTCAATTAGGCATAAATTATATATTTATATGTGGGTATTGTAATACTATTTGATTTTCTAGACACCATCATCTATGATAATGAATTGGCCTTCCTTGGAACCAAGATCAATGAATGGGCCATCAAACATAACATCTACCTAAGCACATATTTAAACTATTAACCTTAGGGTAATGGTTTGGTTGAGTCCACAAATAAAAAATTGATTCACATTATAAAAAGGACCATGGAGGACAATCAAAAATCCTAACACATATAACTTCAGATAGCCCTTTGGGCTGATTGAATCATGCCTAAGAGAGTGATGGGAAATTTAACCTTCATGCTAGTCTATAGAAAGGAAACCAAGTTTCTTGTGTCCCTAAATTTTAATTCATTAGAAACCACACATTATTTGGAATTTATTAAGAATGACCCACTCAAAATGAGGTTAGCTAAGCTAATGGAGCTTGAAGAAACTAGAACATGAGATACACACACTATGGAGTTTCAACAGATCCAGAAGAAGAGGACCTTTGATAAAAAGGCCACTGATAATAGTTTATATGAGGGAGACATGGTACTAAAATTAGATGTTGATAGAGAAAAGGATAAAAGGCATACAAATTTTGATGCCATATAGAGTAGCCTATATACCATAATCGATTATAATTAATCCAAAGTATTCTAGCTCATAAGGTTGAATGGATAAGAGTTGCCTATCTCAGTCAATGGGATTCATCTCAAACACTTACTGCATTGATCATCATTATTTGGCATGGGTATTTTATTTGATTATTATATGGGAGAGGTAATTTATTCTAAGGCTAGAATGTTGCACAACCAATGCACTCAAAAGGCAAAAGATGAATAACTCTAAATGACCCCATGCCCAATAGATTGCTTTAAGGATACTTGATTCCCACTTAACAACTAGAAAGTAGCCCATAGAGGTTAAATGTTGATCCTTCAAATCAACCTAGATACACAAAAAGCATTTATGCTATATAGTAGAAATTTTTAGAAATGGGTTTTATTGTGGATGATTCTTGTGATAGATCAAAGATAGTAGTCAATGTTGATTTATGCCTTAATTAAACACTCAAACTACACCTATGTACCTAGTTGAGTTGCATATTTTGTGAAAATAGTTCCATATCTTATGTGAACCATATAGTTATGAGTATGTGTAGGCAAAACTACATAACATTCCACAAACATCATGTGGTAAAAGATAAAATAGGCATGAAATGTAAATTTCAATTGTAAATATGCACCCAAAGTTCACTTTTCCTGCATGCTATTCTTCATAAACCCTCTCTCTCTCTCAAATGACAGAGTCTCATTATTTATTTTAGAAATTAGAAGCTAAGATCCCACCATTTTTAGGCTATGACCCAAGATGTGCACTACTTTTTGTACAGGTTAGTAAATTTATAAAATGGAAAAGCAAACCTATGTAGAACAATGTGCTGAATGGGTGAAAATACGCACATAAGTGAGAAAGTGAGGAACCAACTAAACCATAAGAGTTATGGTATTCAAACAATTCCTTCCATGAAAACTCTCAATACATAACCTACATGGGACCAAACTAGATTCAAGTGTATAGGTATTCCCAAGGGATCAAGGTACATATATCCATCACTTGCATAAATCTCACATCAAAAAAAGAATTCAAGAAACTAAAAAAATGGTAGGTAGAGTACAAGTGGAAATTGGGTAGTTGATCTATGGATGAGGCTATGTCAGGATGGTTAAATGCAAAAGTGACTATTAGGTATCAAAATATGGCCACATGCCTCCTCTAACAACCTTAATGTTTTCCACTTTTAGGTACACATGAGGATTCATAGATATTTTTCTAACTACTTCTAGATTCATATTGTCAGCGTGAGTTTAATGAGCATGGTCTATAGTGACTATTGTGTAGTGATTTTGTCTTCCTAATCAACCTTGATATTTGAATGCCACCTTTGAATTCAAAGCTTTTATTTTCCTCCCAAGTGGGGATTTATTATAAAAAGGATTTTTAGCTTATTGAAATCTAGGATATTTTATTTATAAAATGAGAGATGTTTTTAGGCAACCTCATACTGCCAAAATATACCCTCAAAGAGAATCTCTATTGGCTTGACCTTATGCTTTATTGAGAATTGAATTCACCTCCCTTCATTATTCTTGAATCTTGTGTGTGATTTGTGTTTATTGACATTTTTTTATACATAAATTTGTGTTTCTTTCATCTTTGTCCATTCCCAACACCTCTGTGTAAAACTAGAAACTCATTGTTAGTTTGTATTATGTGCACGCTTAAGACTATGTAGGCTCTGAATGTGGATAATCTCACACATATTAGTGTTGTACTATATTCTCATGCTTCCATATGAAATTATTATGCATCTGGTGTATGTATGGTGGAGTTTGTGTGATACTATCTTGATCTTAATAATCTGTAGTGTGTTTGTCAAGGCAGTGGAAGTGTTAATTCTATTCTTGGTGCATCACCTTTCCCTCTATGTAACATCTTACTTTATCCCTCCATTTTCTTGTCAATTTTAGGTTTAACACTAGCTATATATTTCATTATGATATTTTAAGGCTAGCACACTATTCCTAAACTAGGTGCACTTATAATAGAAAAAAATTGTTGTACTCTAAAGGTTCATCCCAAAGAGTGCAAGAGTCCCACAACTTGGGAGAAAGTACCATTGTTACATCAAGACACTGAATCACTCTAAAGTGCACAAATAAGAGGTATTGGGCAAAATAAATTTATGTGTCAAGTACTTGTGAGAGATAAATGAACATGGGTGAATGTTTTGAGTGATAATATATATCTTGGAATTTATGTGATAAAGGTTCCATGATAATTACTAGGAAATCCTATAGGTGAATAATAATGTGATTAAGAATTTGGTTACTATAGAAATTAATTATACAAGTTTGTAAACATAAAGTATCATAATATATTTAATTTCAACGGTTAAAGTTTTACCAGATATTTATTATGAGAAAAGGAAGGAATTGATAACTTCCTTAGAGGATCAAGACAAAATTGTGGATTGTGGAAACCCTTATTTTTAAGGTCCAACTCCGCTATATTTTTGTGTTGGAAATTGATTAAAAAGTATGCATTATAAATTATTGTGTTCCTATATTGATAAATGTTTTTTGTATATATATGTATGGGTATGGAGGCATTACAAGGTAAATTCACATCTGATTGTAATAATTATTTGTGTTACTTATATATGCTAAACTAAGATTGATGAAAAAAATTAATTTCATAATGAGTGTTGATGATAGGAATTTGGGGTTTATTTTCCTCATCCATGTAAAATATTTATATATAAGTTATTTTTAGGTTTTTTAATTTATATATTCATCTATAATTTGATTATGCCTAGTCCTTGTACAAGACACAAACTTTTAGCATTGCATGTTCTTGAGGGTTTCCTTATGCCTTAAAATATTGCTTAAATGTTAAACTAGGTCAAAAATAGATAATATTGAATTGATTACTATAAAAAGGCACTTCTAATAGCTTAGTATGGGTTGTGTAATGATAATAAAATATGGAAAGAGTTCTTATTTCTTGAGAATGTTGTGATAGATTTGTAAAAATGTCTACCTATAACCTTGTTAAATAATATTATTATTACATGTTTTGATTAATATTATACCTTGGCCTCTTGAGTTAATTTTAGGTACCTCCTAAGGATGGTTTTTTGATGATTCCTCGCTTAGGATTCAACCATTTTGATATAGTTTTAAATTTTCTAAGAAACACTTGGTTGTGTCATGAAAATATTTATAAAGTCTTATAGGTGGTGGAAAAGATAGTGGAATCTTGCTCTCACTTGATATTCCAACACCATAAGTCCTAAAAAATGGTTAAACCTTTAGATAGGGATGGTTTTATTCACCCCATACTGTTTTTTATTACCTTATTATGAATTTTATTAACTTAGGGGACACTTTAATAAGGTATAAGCCAATGTAGATATTGAAATTTGGTTTTTATTACTTAAAAATGATAAGCCCGATGCATATTTACCTTACATGACTTTAGCACATAAATAAGGTCCTAATGTTTCATTATATCACATTTTAATGATATATAATAAGTTTGACCCTTTCATTTCATTTTTATACACCTACATGAACCTTAATGTCTATTTTAGACCTAATAAATATCTTACAAAAACATCTATAGAATTTCACTTTTGTCCACCTATATATAGGTTATTTTTTCCAAATTTGGTTAGTATTACCAGTTGATACTAACATTATTTGGTTAAAAATGAACCCTCCCAACAATAACTACTTTTTAAAATCAAACTTTCCTTAGGGTCAATCCATTTGGCTAGCGTGTTAGTGGCATGAGAAATTACCAAATTGGACTGATATATAAACAAATCAAGATGTCATTAAAAAGGGACTTAAAAATTATATGTAAAACATTTATACACTATTATACATTGAAAAAATCTACCCCATTCTTCCAAAATTGTAAATCTATCACTAAGAGTAGCCACAAGCCATGTTTGAAGAACATTAAATCCAATTCAAAGCAAACATGGCCAAGTATCAAATATAAATCATTATTTGTATACATATAGTAAAGGAGAAAAAATTTATAATCAAAATATGTGGGATAACTATATGTGGTTTTATTTCCCTCATTTGAGTAGAAAATATGTAGGCACTAGTTAATAATCAAATAAGGGTGATTGAGGTCACCTCATCCCATAAAACATTTCATGGTTTTCATCATTTTATATCCCTCACAATTACGCCTAAGGTTTCAAGGTAAATAAGACTAATTTATAGAGTTATACATTGTAGACATTATTTTTTATATTACATAGCACCTTAGTTTTGTACACTTAGAAAATGCAGAGATTATCTATTTCACTTAGCTATAGATATTTCCCACTTTTTGAAGTCTCACATATACTCCATATTGTACCCCTAGGTCTATCTCTTAGTTTGACCAATCTTATGTTGATAATCCAAACCTTATATCTTTCTTAGAATGCTTAAAACTTGCTTATATTACACCTTTACAATTTTTTAGTTGATACCTACTTTCCTACTTCCTGGACACTAATGTCTGAGATAGACACCTACATCAACATGTTAGGATAAATTAAAACCTAGATCTATCCCCAAATCACATAAAATAAAAACTATGAAATGAATTAATCAAAACATTCTAAAAATAAACATAAACATGCACATAATAGGAGATGCTATATTTAATGTGGTTCACCCAAGATGGACTACATCCACCAAATTTATCCAGTATATTATTTCCAGAAATATAAAGGAGAAATAAAATCATGTAACAAACCCTATTACACCTCTCTACCTTTTTTGCTTCCTATCTATGTACAATATTTCATCATTTTTCACACTCATACATCTCAGCCATATATCAATACATTTTAGGGTTAAAAAAACCTAAAAATAATATCTATTGTTAGATCTAGAAACCTTTAATCAATGGCCCATATTAACTATGAAATTATAATTTAACAATGCAATTTTAATAAAAAAATTCTCCAGCATGCTACCCCTAGACCCCTTGCCAGGGAGTCATCCCCCTAAAACCTTGAAAGGTTGGGTTACACTTTACAACCCCACATACCATAAGGGATTCAAATAATGGGATCCAAAGCTGGCTGAAATAACATCAAAATTTTAACCTCTGATCCCGGAAGACAATCGGGCTCCACACTTGACACAAGGGTACAATGCCATAAATTCATCCACTTTGTAAATGAAACATATCTTAATGGCTAGCCTAAGTGATGTAATATGATTTACTTCTCCAAAGGGATTGATATAAATACAAGATCAATCCTCATTCATTCCTCACCTAGAAACTTATTACCTACTCACCAAGTAATTTACAAAAAGCATTCAATCAAGCACTCAAGTGAAAAAATCTTATTATGTTATCCTATTTCCATATTAGTCATATGGATAACACAAAAATAGGTCTAAATTACTTAGGAAGTATCCCAAGATATATATTTGCCAAGTTTTGAGATAGGTCACTATTATACTTGCTTTGCACATATTACATGATTCACACATAAGACAACATGTAGGGGATAACTAAGTTAGTCTAAGTCCCTCTTTATAGTATTGGATATATAGGTATCACTCATTGATATAGGGTTATTTGGTGTTATCTTGACACCATGTGCCCAATAACCCTTTTCCCCCCAAGATCATCATGAAGATGAAGAACTAGGGTTTTGAAAATTCATGAGTGATAGTCCATGACCCAAATATGAATTAACTAGAGCAAAGGTAAAGTCAAACTAATAATAATCTATGTGTTCACATGATTTTATAGTAGGTATTACATATAAGACACTTACATGAGGTCAAATAGTAGCATTGATGTAACCATCCTAGGCTAACAATAGTGATTACAGAATCATAATCATTAAATCAAGAGTTTGATGATCGTTCCAAATTCTACATCCAATATTATTTATACCTATTCTAAATATATAACTACATTAGCATCAAAATAATCTAAGTACATTACTTCTTTATCATTTCTATATCTGGCATAGTTAAATTTGTTATTTTTAGCTTATGTTAGTTAATATATTTAGTATATGTTTATATCTCTATTTATCACTTAATTGGCCTACTGTAGATATGATCATCACCCTTATGCATTATAATTTTTATATTCTTAACCCTATCTACCTAAGTAATAAAATGAGAGTACTTATCTAATTTAGGGTTAACTATTTGGGGAAACTGATTCATATGAATGTAAACATTTATAATTCTTAGGGTTTTGAATTGTTGTACTTTTTCTTTTCATACTTATATTATTTTGCATGAAACCTAGGCATAACCCTATATTGGGAGGTGTTCCTATTGAACACATTAAGCTTCCTCTCACACCACCTAAGATGTATCGAACCAATGAGGGATATAATCTTATGGATCATGATGATATAAATGTTGAGAATGAAAAACATACTAATAATATCATCATAGAAGAAGATTATGATTATTATAACCATGATTCTAATGAAACCAATGAACACAAAAAAATGTATCATGAGTAAGTGTGATAAATTACATTATTTTGTGAGCGTATTAATCAAAACCCTAAATATCTTGATGAGATCTTGAAAACTATATTAAAAAAATTAAAAGTTATATTTCAAATATCTATCCCATTAAACACACTAACACTTAATATTTATAATGGGGGCATGGTTTGTGTGTTTAAACCTTTGTTTCCTAAAAACCAAAAGACTATTGATACATCTACCATGGAATTACCAATTATTTCAACTCAAATACTAGTTTCAATGCCTATTACTACTCAAAACATGTTTACATACCCTTTGGTGACTACTCAACTTACTAATATAAATCCCAATGGATCTATAGTTCAAACACTCCTTCAAATTATAAAGGCCTTAGAGGACAAGGTTAAAAACATTGAAAAAAATGCTTTAAAGTCTCCTCATGCTATTGATTTGTAAGATGTGTTTCATAATCCTCTTTCACTTGAGATATATTTACACCCTTTTCCAACTAATTTTGTTGCACCTAAGTTCACATTTTATAATGGCAAGGGTGATCCTGAATAACATCTTCAATACTTTTATGTGGCATACCTTGAATATGCCTCAAATGATAAAATTTAGAACAAATTATGACTATGAAGCCTCAAGGACTATGATTTGAGGTGGTTCTATGACTTACCTCTCTAATATGTGAAGCATTCAAACCTCTTATAGATAATTTTTTAGCATACTTTTTAACTTATATTAAATAAAAGGTTCCCTATGCTCAAATTTACAAAATCAAACAAGGAACAAATATACCTATCAATGAATATGTCTTGAGGTAAAAGATTATGTTGTCTAAAATTATAAATCCTATGGTAGATAAGGAGTTGCAAGACATATTCAAGAAAAGTTTACTTTTTATTTTACATGAGTCCATTATTTTCAAGAAGTTAAAATCTTTCTATGACTTATGCCATGTTGTATAGGACCATGAAATGAATCTTATTTAATTTAATAATCTCAAGTATGTAGCAAACACACCATTTTAATCTACATATAGTGAAAAATTTATAATAAAACCAAGTTATAAGCTAAAACCTGCTAATCATAAAAAGGAAATAACCACCATAATTAAAATAGTTTCATAATAGCCTAATTAGCCTGTCATATCTAATGCGCCAAGGAGATAATTGACACATTTAATTGAGTGCCTATATTCATTACACATACAATTAATAGAGTGTTAATTTACATCTCTCACTCATCCTATAGATGTTGATATGAATGGACATCTACACAAAGGATATGATATAAATGCTTATTATGACAATCACCAGGGACTAATACATTCTAAGAAAAAATGTTTTACCTTAAAACATAATATCCAAGATATTATTGATGACCAAAAGATTGAATTTGATGATCCTCCAAATGAATTAGGTTCACAACCTGGTGATCACCACAAATAGAAAATATTTAATAATCCTGAACAAGATCATTCTAAGAAGGAACCAAAAGTGAAAATGGCATATAATGTACATCCTCCTCAATAAAATTATGGTAACCCATTATATGGTATTATTGGTAATTACACGCAACATATATTTCCTATGGTTTAAATACCTTCTATTAATTTTGATGATAATGAGATTAAGGATGATGAATCTAATCTTCATTCTCTATTCATTTGAGAATACCTTGATAAACACTCTATACATAGTTTTATGATTGATATGGCACAAATGGAATTTTTTTCACCATGAAATTAGTTACAAAATTGTGTTATAATCTTCATTATTTTCATCCTTATACTAGATTAGTTAGAGCATTCGATGGGACCTCATATAAGGTTCTTGGTGAGATTTACCTACCTTTACAGGTTGGTCTTGAAAATGTCGTTACCACATTTTCATTTATACCTTTTAAAGTCATATTTGATATGTTATTAGGAAGAACTTAGATCTATACACTTAGAGTAGTAGCTTCTATAATGCATGGGTGTGTAAAATACATTCATACTAATTGGTTAATTATAGTTTTTAGAGTACCATATGAGCATCCTCTTGGATAAGAAAAGCATATACCTAGACAAATAACTATCAAACCTACTAAGGTTAATCTACCATAAAAGGGAAACCAACATGCAATCCCATTTACTAGGCACCCTGTACTTGAGAGACTATTACAATAGAGATATAAAATGGATTCCATGGAATCCTCATTTACTACACATCATGTTCAAATATCTAGAACAACTACACATGATCATATTAAATCTATTCCAAATAAACCATAAAACAATTGATTATGGGTTTCATGAACCCCTATTCCTATTTCTCCTACTATTTTCCCAAGACCATATAGTCTTATTTTACATAATTAGATCATCACAAACACTATAGTGATATATATTGCAACTATGCATATTCCTCAATAACATCACCAAATTATTACACTAAGTTCATAGTGGCGAGATATCTATGATCACCCTTTGGATGGGATCATAGGATAGCCTTTCAATTTCACATGCCAAAAATATCCAAAAAAAAAAACCATTCAAAACTCCAAAAATGTTTTTAGCATCTACATATTCTATTAGCTCCTTGTTATATATTTTTTAGTTCCATGTTAATGGATGGAATATATATCAATCCTACATACACATGTGTGTCATGATTCTACTTGAATGTGATATAGGCATAGGCCAATACATGATATTTTCCTACTTTGGATTTTGGGCCTTTCCTATACTCATGTCATATGGACATTAGGGGAATCCACCTCTATGATCATGATTCACATAGGTTATATAATTCTATGACAACTCTAAATTATCATGTTTTAAGCTCCTATAGATACTTACACATGCTTGTATCCATGATTATATCTTACGTAGGGTATTTGATAAACTATGCACTTAACATTTATTTATAACACATTTGATCCACTAGATGCTATGATATGTTTATGTAGGTTGCTTATTTTTTCCTTTATACACTTCTTTGATTACATTGATTTACTATTGTCTTGCTTGTTTGAGCATTTGAATATGCTTCTTGTTTATAGCACCCTGTGCTTATGTGTCCTTTTTTGAAATTTAAACATGTCATTATTTTTTATATGTACATTTGAATATGTCATTCTTGATTTTATGGACATTTAACTAAGTCATGTCCCTTCAATTGTGTGACATTTGAACATGCCCCTTATTTGTAGTCTCCTAAGACCATTGCCTTTTGATTTGCTTTTGAGTGATCTTATGTGTGTGTTTGATGTATTTATTAAGATTTTAATATTACTATATAAACATTTATATTATATTTATTATGTATCTTATGACTTCATGTGATCACATTATTCTATGAATTTTAATACTACATTTACCTAAACATGTTCCTTTTATATGCTATATTGTTCCATTAACAAATTATATAGTCATCTTATCCTTTTGAGTGAGGTAACTAATGGTTTTTATCATTACCTCACTTAAAATGAGGTAATATTAGTGGGTGCATATCATAGAGGAATTTTCTCTGCATTTGTCATAGTTTTTAGATTTAGTGGGGCTATATCATATAGGCATGCTTCCACACACTCATAATTTTATATTCAATAGGGGCATACTCTAGAAGCATGTTATCCATACTTATTTAGTATTTGGTACTTATATTAATTTTTAGATTCAATGGGAGAATGCCATATAGGCATGGCTTCCACACATTCTTAGTTCTTAGATTCAGTGGGGGCATACTTTAGAATCATGTTCTCCAAACTTATTTAGTATTCAACATCTCCATATGATAGTGAGGGAATGTTTTGGAAACATGTCCTCCACATTGATAATTATTTCATATTTATCCATATATAATGGGAATGATTTGGAATCATGCTCTCCACACTTACATAATTTATGAATTGGATAAATCACATAGTTATATGATTTGAATTCAGAATTATGGTAAAATTCTATACATTGGTACCATTATTATACACAATTTCAACATGAGACATATCTATGGTACATATTCTATATAATTTTTACCTAATATTTAAAAATACAAATTAATTTCAAATTTCAAAACAATCTATAGTATTGTCATCACCCTTTAGGATGCACTTTTATTCATTGATACCCATGATGTACTTTTATGAACCATATTGAGCCAATCTAATGCAGTAGTTGGTTAACTTTTGGTGTGGTTGAGGTGTCTAAATCACTTAGTCTTCCAAGTTTTTAGGTTGGACTTGATTGTATCATCTAGCCTTACCAATTTGATAGCATGAGTAGACTTTTTTCACTCATGCTCATCAGGTTACAAGTATAACTAGGTTATATTATTGAGCTAATCTCAACTACTGAGTGGCAACTCACCTTTGCTACAAGGTTGGGGGAATGTGACTTCCAATATCTCTCTATCTCCTTAAATATATGAACTTTCTATATTTTTATATATTTGCCCTAATATTAGTTTTAGAACCTTACAATGATACATATTTCAAATCAACTTGCCAATAGGCAATGTGATTACATCGATACACATGTGTAATCCTAAATATTACTATTTTAATTTCAATATTTTCAAGTGCTTTCAAATTATACATTATATTAATTGATTATGTAATATAACATGCTCTTGGTTATAATTCAATTTCCAACAAATCACTCAAGTTGGACTCAACCAAAGGAAAAGTGTGTTATACACACCCAAATACATATTCCTTTCTTTTAAACTAAAAATTCCATTACTAGATTAAAATGGGGGAAAATATAGCCACTATTTTATATACTATATATCAACTTAGTCTTGTACACTTGTGAATTCAGACCTTAGTTGTTCCTCTTAGTTCTGGACCTTTCCCACTTTTCTAAGTTTTTAATATACTTTATCTTGTGCCCCTTAGCCTATCTATTAGTTTTAAAGGTCTTATGTTGATGACCCAAACCTTATATCTTGATAAAAGTGCTTAAAACTTGATTATCTTACACCTTTGCAAGTTTTGAGTCTATACCTACTTTCCTACTCCTTAAACACTAATGTTTGAGATAGACACCTAATTTGGCACTAATGTCCTAATTTGACACAAGTGTATAGTGCCCTAAAGTCATCTAATTTACAAAATAAATGTATCCTAATGGTAAACTTAAGTGATTTAATGTGAGTTACTTCTCCAAATGGATTGATATAAATACAAGATCAAACCTCATTGATTTCTCACTTGAAAACTTCTTACCTACTCACCATGAAACTTAAAAAAGGCATTCAATCACTCAAGTGAGAAAATCTTCCCTATTTTTCCTATTTCCATATTATTCATAGGGACAACATAAACACATATCTAAAGTACTAAAAGAGTAGCTTAAGAGATATATTTTCAAGTTACAAGTTAGGTCACTATTGTACTTGATTTACACTTATTACATGATTCACACATAAGCCAACACAAAGGGGAAAATTGCATTAGTTTGAGTCCCTATTCAAAGTATTGGATATATATATATATATATATATATATATATATGTAGTTCTCATTGACAAAGGGGTATTTGGGGTCAACTCAAAATTGTGTGCCCACTAACCTATTTTTCCCCAAGGTCACCATGAAGATGAAGAACTAGGGTTTTGTAAATTCATGAGAAGTGATAATCCATGAACTAGATTTGAATTCACCAGAATAAAGGTGAATTCAAACCTAGAATCATCTAGGTAGTTACATCCTTTTATAGTAGGTATTATGTATACGACACTTATGTCAAGGTTAGATAATAGCATTGACATAATCATTCTAGGTTGATGTTAGTGTTTAGAGATCCAAAAGTATCAAAACTAGAATCTTATGACTATTCTAGAATTTTCATCTAGTCTACTTTCTGCCTATTCTAGATCTAGAACTACATTAGCATCAGAACAAGTTAAGTAAATTACATCTTTGTAATTTATATATCTAACATAAGTGTAATTGCTATTTTTTGTTAGGATTTAATCCATAATTCATGAAAGAGCTTAAGGCTCAATATACGCATCACACAATTTGGCCAATCAAATTATATTATCTTACTAACAAGACAGTTTTTAAATATATAGGAGTTCAACTCTAACTCTTATAACAAATCCTCAAACCACTAACACTAATCTAGGTAGGTTGTTCTAATAACCTTTATTTTTTCCATCTTATTTTATCTCCTAAATCTCTACCTCTTTTGAGTTGTAGTATAAAACTCTTATTTTTTTCATTTACATAAATATAATTCCTTACCTATCCATATGTAATTATTACACACGTAATAATTACTTACAATATTTTATTATATAAACATCATGTGAGGATTAATTCCTCAACATCCGCCGCGCCCCCCCCCGCCTCCCCCCTTAGTGTTCACATGGGGAGAGGAATCACATGTCTATATTACCCCACCTTAATTTTATCTTGTGGATGTTGGCTTCAACTGAAACTACATCCATTACAATAAATGAAACTTTTACATTGGAGAGGAGATTTATTACAAAAATGCCTTTTGAACATAGGCTTATTTGAAGCTTGAAATTTAAAAAGGACTTGACTCACAAGACCCTAGACTTAGACATGAAACTTACTTTAAAATATGACAAAAAAGACTTCAAATTTAAAATGATTAATAAAAATATAAAAATTACATTAAAACGATAGACTTTTATTACAAATTTCATTGATCAAAATGAGTCATAACCAAAAAATTACTTTGACATCTAAACCAAACTTTATAATATAAATTATATTAAAAATTAAACTATTATGACTAAATTAAAAAAAATGACTAACACACATTATACAAAATAATTAACAAACAATAACAAAACTTAAAAAATCATAAATTAAAAAACTAATATAAAAAAGTATTAAAAATATAAAACTATGAAACTTTAATAAAATATAAAGAATAAAATAAAAAACCTAAAAAATAAAAAAAAAACCGAAAATAGAACTTTAACTTCCATCACCGCCATGAGAGGAAGAAGAGCTAAAAACTTATAGCCTCCATTTCAAGATTTGGATGGAATACAAATTGGATTGAGTTATATGCATGTGGTATGTATAGATCTCATCACGTTTATAGGAGGAAGGCAATTTTGATATGGAGTTGTCATCATTACAAGTGAGTTGGATCAATAAAGGATATTTGGATGGTAGTTTGGATTTGAGGACTATCCATTACAAAGTGATGAGATCATGAAAAATCAAGTTGTAAATGTGTAGGGCTCACTAAGGGAGTATAAAATGTGAACTATTGATGCATGGCTAAAGACCTTTGACTATTTGAGTTTACAATACATAATGAGTACAGAGAGCTCAAGGTCACTAGTTTGAGGTTGAGTAAAAGGTGAGTCATCTGGTGTAAATCATTATCCATGGAACATAGATGTGACAAATAAGGAGATCAAAAAATTATATTTATAATACAAGACTGGTCGAGGGCTTTTTATGGATAGTTGAGTATAAAATTACATAAAAAGCTTCTAAACCTTTAAATAGAGTAGTACAACCTAGTATTTTTAACTACATATAGCATAACCATGTATATACTTATACAACCAAATCAAACCTTGATATATGCAAATCTAAAATCTCTAGGAGCTGCATCTAACAAATACTTGATTGAACTTCTCTTATTGACTTTCCTTTTCTTTACTTCGATTCTTCTTTTGTAATTCTACAAATTTCTTCCAACCTAAAATAAAAAATTATAAAAAGTTCCTATATATATTTGTTTTTCATATGATATAAATACATTTTTTTATGAATGCACATAGAGAATAGTATGGGTTAGAAAAATACAAAAAGAGATGAACATGATGGAAAGGAGAGAGAGAATGAAAATGAATGGTGAATTTCAAGAACTTTCACATGGTTTGCACTACAAGTGGTTGTAAAAAATGTAATCAAGGTGAATGAATAGATGAACAACATTTGCATGTGGTCAACATAGTAATGCAACTCAATAATTCATTTTGATATAAAAAATAAATGAATGTTTTACAGAGAGGTCCCTTAGGATCCCTACGCTGATACCATTGTTAGGATTTAATCCATAATGTATGAAAGATCTGAAGTCTTAAATGTACACAACACACAATTTGGTCAATCAACTTCAATTATCTTAATAAAAAGACAAGTTCCAAATATATAGGAATTTAACTCTAACTCCTATAACAACTCCTTAAACCACTAACAATAATCTAGGTAGGTTGTTCTAACAACCCTTATTCTCTCCATCTTATTTTCTCTCCTAAATCTCTACCTCTATTGAGTTGTATGTATACAACTATTATTTTCCTCAATTACATAAATATAAATCCTTACCTATCCATATGTAATTATTACACATGTAATAATTACTTATAATATTTTATTACATATGCACCATGTGAGGACTAATTTCTCAACATTCCCCCCCCCTTAGTGTTCACATTGGGAGATGAATCACATGACTATATTTCCTTTTTAATTTCATCTTGTGGACTTTGACTTCAATCAAAAATACATCCATTATAATAAATGAAACTTTTACATTGGAGAGGAGATTTATTACAAAATGCCTTTTGAACATTAGCTTATTTGAAGCTCACAAATTAAAAAGGACTTGACTCACAAGACCCTTGACTTAGACATGATACTTACTTTAAAATATGACAAAAAAGACTTTGAATTTAATAATTAATAGAAACATAAAAATTACATTAGAACTATAGACTTTTTATTATAAATTTCATTAACCAAAATGACTCTTAACAAAAAAAATGACTTTGAAATCTAAACTGAACTTTCTAATATAAATGTACACAACACACAATTTGGTCAATCAACTTTAATTATCTTACTAACAAGATAAGTTACAAATATATAGGATTTCAAATCTAATTCCTATAACAATTTCTCAAACCTTATCTTACTATCTTACTAACAAGATAAGTTGGTGTGAAGCTTGCTTGTTGATGCCTAGATATGTATCACAAGGTCATCAAAGTATTTAAGAAATAGTTATCATTTTAGAATTCAAATAATTCAGAGCATGAGTTATAGTTTGTGATAATATTGTTATATATGATGTAATAGAGGTAGCACAAATGATTGTTTCATAATATTTAAAATACTTGGTGATTGGGAGCCACTGTGGCCTACAAATCTTTTCCAATAAGAAGATGATCTATGCTAATTAGGGTGAATTATGGTTAATTATAAGTTTAAAAATAGACTAAGATGGACATATATAATTAATCTTTAATCTAAAGTGAATTGGTTAAAAAATAATCAAAAAGAAGGGTAGGGCAAAGAGAAAATATGTTTCTAATAATCTTCCCAGACATTATGATAGAGTTTAAATATCCTCCAGGCATGTACTTAAAACCAATGTATGATACAAAATAGCTTAAGCTCAAATCTCACCACACATCAGGTAAACTTCTAAGGAATTTGAAAATTAATGCAAATAAGAACCAAAATTACTTTAAAGATTTACCCCTATACGCAGATAGCTGATGCACATCTACCAATGTAGAGAAAATAAAATGAAGTAAACTAAAGAACCTTTAGTTATCCTAGAATAAGCATAAGTTAACAATTATGTATTCAAAGTTACACACGAAGAGTCTACAAAAACTATTAAAATCTATAATTCAAAATAGATAAGTGGGAGAGAAGCCATATAACAATTCACACAAACAAGATGAGACAATCTTTTTAGAATTCTCTGCTTGCATTAGTTGCTCAAAGTTTACACTAGTTTTTAGCTCAAAAACTCCTTTTTTTACAATTGAGAATGCTCCTTTTATAAGGTGCAAGGAAAAATGTTGATTAGTCATACCCAATCAAAAAGGCACAAGTGTAGGGACAACTATCCTTTCTATAAATGTTCTATAAATACACTAGAATTTCCCAATGGGTTGATCCATAGGTAGTGTGTTTTACAAACAACACATGCCTTCACAAATAAAATATTCCACTTCAAAATGTTATACAATGTTGATTACAAAAGAATATTTTTAATTTAATTAACTTAACCTTAAGGTCTCTTTTGTTTTTGAAGTGTCTAGCTATCATCTATACTTGCCTCTTTTTCCCTTTGATATTCCTCATTTATTAGTTTCAAATTAGACAAAAGTTCCTTAAAAATTTCATCCTCATGATATGTCTAGCCTCTGAGATGTTTGTCACTTCTTGTTCCTAACTTCTTACTTTTAAAATCACACTGAGCTCTATATTTTCCCTTAAAATATCTTCTCAATCTACCAAGGCTATGAGTTTATTAAGTTGCTCACCTATGAACTATAATTCCATTCTATATCAAATTGTTTTTATAGAGATGATTGTCCAACTTTCTGGCTTGATTTTAGTGAATACATGGTCACACTAATGCTTTTGCATTTGCTTAGGGTCTTTTAGGGGTCTTTCCAATACTTTAATGGAATTTATGAACATAATTCACCTTAATTAGCATATATCATCTTCTTATTAGCAAAGATTTGTAGGCCACAGTGGTTCCCAACCACCAAGTATTATAAATATTATGAAACGATCATTTATGCTTCCTCTATTAAATCATAGATAATATGATTATCAAAAACTGCAACTCATGCTTTGAATTCTAAAATGAGAAGTATTTCTTATACACTTTGAGCACCTTGTGATATATATTTAGGCATCAATAAGAATATTATCTACATGTGTAAAAATTTCATTAGAATCAATTCCTTCAATTTGATAAAAAATATATTAACTAATCTATCTTTATATTTTTTAACTTGATTATAAAAATTAAACTAAGTTTTAAACAACCATTTACAACTTACCAAATGATGTCCTTTGGGGAGAGGTATTAAGTCTCAAGTGTTAGAAATCAATTATTTGTATTCATCATACATTGATTTTTCCCAATGAGGGTGATGTTGACCTTGTTTTGTTGTTTAAGGATCATTATTGTTCATAAGTTTAGAAATCAAAGAATAATTATGAAATTGTTGCCTAGTTATACAAGTATTATTAAGATCTACATCAATTTCATAAGAGTTTAGAATATTCTTATCCCACTTAGGCATAGATTTTTATGGAGCAGTACTATAATATAGATAAGGAAATTTATAAATAAAAAAATCATTATGAAAAACATCATTATGATCATTACTTGATTCAAAAGGAAAAGAAGCAAAAATTATATCAAGAAAATCTGAATTAGAAGCACAATCAAGTATACCCATTTTAATAATTCTACCATCCATTTTAATATTTATTTTGTTATTTTGAGAGTAATACATCATATAAGATTATTTGATTCATCATAACCAATATATATAAAGGTTTTTGTTTTGGAATCTAACTTCTTTCATTTTCCTTCGAAATATGAATAAATGCATCATAATAAAAAAACATGTAAATTCTTTAAATTAACTTTTGTATCAATCCAAGATTATTTGAGGATAAGATGTAAAATAAATTCAGTGGGATTTATATTAATAAGATAGATAACATAGTACATATATTATACCCAAAATTTATAATGCATATATTTAGCATGCAACATGCACCTAGTCATTTCGGTGATAGTCTTATGTTTATGTTTGGAAATAGAATTTTGATCGTGTAACTTTTTTTTAATGTTTAATAACATGTTGCTTACAATATTTAATTTTTTTTTAAAATAATATTTAGTTCCATTATTAATTCATGATATGCACAAAGAAAAAATAGACTACTTTTCAACAAAGGCATGAAACTCAATGAAAGTGTCTAAAACTTGATATTTAGTTTCTAAGAAGTAAATCCAAACTCATCCAGTAAAACCATAAAAAAATATAAAGCATAATTTAAAACATTAATATAAGGAGTTTTTATAGGGCATAAGAGATCACTATGAACTAAATGAATCTTTTAATTAGTATGCCAAGATTAATTCTTAGGAAAATATTTTCTATGAATTTTACTAGCTATACATCTATTACAAACAAAATCAATAGGAGGAATTTTAGGAAAACCTTGAACCATATTGAGTTTATACATAAGTTTAATAATTTGGTAATTAATATTCCATAATATTTAATTTCAAAAGTTACCCAAAATATAAGAAAGCAAAACATAAGAGGCAGAAGAGAATCCAATAAACTTGAAAAAGTTAACATTGTCTAAAAATGTAGTAGAAACTAATTGAGAATATTGCTTAGTAGATTTAACATAGATAGTGTCATGAAAGAATTATAATTTATAGTAATGTTTACATAATTAAATAATAGAAAGCTTATTAAATTTTAAATTAGGAACAAGCAAGACATCATAATTCACCATTACATATATTAACAATTTGTATGGCTTTAGCATTGTAAAAATCATGATTTGCAAGACCTAAATGATTGCTAGAAATATATGGTTATAAAGAAGTAATAAAATTAGAATTATATGTCATATTTTGAGAAAAACCATAATCAATAATCTATTTAATGGGATAAGCATGTAAAACACAAGCAAAAGAATATCTTTTATTAGACTTTTGTTTTCTTAGGCTTCATGTTATTGGTGATTGCATTGTCTTGGATCTTAATATTTTCATTTTTAATATCACATTTCTTATTAAAATAATAATATTCATCATGTTTTTTTTTATCACAATAATTACACTCAATATTTTATTAGGTTCTGAGTTAGATTTTTGATCTTTTTATCATGTGTATTATTGGACTTAATATGATCTTTGCCATTATTGTGTTTTTATTTAGAAACAAAATCATGGTTGTTGGTTTTAAGAATACAAAATTGAAATAAATTTTGTTTTTATTGATGTAAAAAAGCACAAAATAATTCAAACATCAATTGAGCACTTAAATTATAAAAATTTAGTTGTGAATGAACATTTATAATAAACTGCTAAAAAGGTCTAGGTAAGAATTTTTTTCATGAAAATGTGAATTAAATTCAAGTATGCAAGTTTAATACCTAAACCAATTAATTAAGAATGAAAATAATGAAATTTAGTGAATAAATCATTCATAATTTTTAATTAATTTATACTTTAAATTAGAAGGTTGATTCTGAACTTGAATTTTCCTAGATTCATTCACAACATCATAAACATATTGAAAATTAGACCAAGCATGGGATGTAATAAGATAACCATAAATGTGTACATGAATTTTAGGGTTCATGTCCATGACAATAAAATCTAATGCCTCTTCATTTTTTTCTTTCCACTTCTCTTGGATGTTGGCAATAATATACTTTTCATTAGGTTTGGGGTCCTTGTTGTCTAGTACATGCATTAAATGGTTGAAAGTGAAGATGTATTTCATCTATGATTTATATAAATGGTGATTAGTGTATGTGAATTAAAATTAAATTAAAAATTTAGTCATTGTGCCTCAAAATCTCACCCAATTCTAAAAAAAAAATGTGCAATTTTTTATTAATAACTTAGTATGCATGGAGGAGGTATAAGAAGTCCAAAAAGATGGACTATTTCAAAAGTGTAAGAAATGGGACAAGGAATAAATGAGAAGTACCAATGGTTTGAAAATTTTATAAAAACATAATAGTGTGAAGACTATAAGATGGTTAAAAATGCATGCAATAATATGGAAATTAACTGTTTAATTTCTAAGTCACCCCTTGATCGGTGCAAGGCTTCCTAAGGGTTACAATGAGGGAACACACTTGCAAGGCCCCAGGTGATCCAAGTAGAAAGTACATAGGCACTTCTTGTCTATACCCAAACCTGAGATAAAATCACAAGTTTTCACAATAATGCAACAATAACTCATGATTACATAAAAATCTCAATGCATGTCTTTGTATAGGATTTGCTGGTGTATAAGTTTAAGAGTGCATGAGTTCAAAGATATAGGTCCTTAGGTTCTATAATGTCTAAGTGGGAAGATAATGTAGAAGCATATATGAATCATGAAAGGTGCACCTAAAATTTCAATATTCATGCACACCAATATTTTAAGTCTTCCTCATGCATGGCTAACATAGTCTCGTGCCTATGTGCAGGATCTTATGTCCATGCCTTATAAATACATAGAGTGTAACCTTCCTTCCATCAATACAATGTGGCAACCTAACACTTATTCAACATAATGATCTTCACATTTCTCTTAGAAGTGTCATCTCTCCATGTGGCAACCTGATGCTCATCTAGGGTTGGTACCTTTCTAGCACATATGCAAGATATACCATTAGCTAGAGTAGATAGAAAAGGGGACCCACCAAGTAGTAATAGTGAAGAAGTGACACCTATGTGTCATGAATACATTTATTCCATCTAAAACTCTAAGAATACTCTTCTAATAACCTACCACAATGATGTGTGTCACTCCTATAGTTTCACGCTCAAGACCAATTAAAAAGTGCCACATGCCAAGTGGAAACCAAAAATAAAGAAGGTCATTGGAGGTAGTTGAGAGGAATTTAAGGCATTTTCATAGTGATTAAATGCATTAGTGGTTTCTAGATATCAGGACTTGAGTACACTCCACCCTTTGACCTAGTTAGATAAATCTTCTATTCCCTTATGCACATATGTATCTAGAGATGATCTATAACCAAATCTAGGTCTAATCATTGAATACATTTCAAGAAACATGATCATGGCACTATAAAAATATTTAAGGTTACATCTACCACCCCAAGTGGTACATTTATTTTAAAACAATTTTGTTCACTATAAAATCCTAGTTATTCACTTATAAAAGGGTAGACATTTTTTAGCAACCTCATGCTGCTAAAATTTTCCCTCTATGAGCACTTGTATTGGCCAGATATTATATACTAATGAGAATTAAGATCACCTCCTATTATTCTGATGATCTATGTGCTATTTGCATTTGTTGATCCTTGACTATGGGCAATGTTCACCCCTTTCACCATTGTCCATTCCTAGTACTTCCTCATCAAACTTGAAACTCACTTATAAGTCATATTGTATGCATACTCAGGGCTATGTTGATATTATCTATGGAATATTTGTCATTCCTCTTAGTATTACATTGTGTTCTCGTGCCTCCATGTGAAACATTTATACACCTGGAGTATCCTCGGTGGAAGTTATGTGATATTATCTTGTCCTCAAAGGTTTGTATTATATTTATGGTATTAAGAGTGCTCTCTCTATTTTAGGTGCATTATTTCTCTTATATTTAAACATATCTTACATTTTCCCTCCCTTTTCCCTCAAGATATTAGGTTTAGATTAGAGGTATATTACCTTTCTTCTCTTTAGGCCTGTGCACTAGTCCTAAACTAGGTGAAATTAGAATACAATGAATTCAACCTACTCTAGAGGCTCATCCCAAGGAGTGCAAGGGTCCCACTCCTTGAAGATGTTCCCATAGTTATGATGAGATAACTGATGCTCTTACATATAGCTGAGGTCTAATACTTTTACACCTAATGTTGTAGACTTTTGCACCTTGTGCAAGACATTTTCATTAAATGTCCTACAACAAAGCTCCTCCACACTGTAAAGCATCCACAAGTGCATGTTTTGAATGATAATAGTTTCTATCATGCTCGATGGGATCAGTTGAAGAAATTATAAATAATTGGTGCCATCTTTGGCTAATAAGTGCATCAGACACTCAATAAGAGCACCTAACTATTCTAAACATCTCTAGTCTATAAATATGAACCCCTATCTATATACCCAAAATAAAAAGATATAAGAGGCATTGATTTCCATTTCATTGAGCTTTCAGTGCTATCTATAAGAAGGGTTAGAGCATCCTTGTCCCTTATCAGAAGGAGTGGTGTAAGATCGTCATCCCCTAGGGTGCAGTCTACCCCTCCATTTTTAATATTCTCTATACCTAAAAGAAGCTTATTCCCTATCCCATTCATTATTGTACTAAGGAACCAAGTGTTTATGCATTTCAATGGAGGTAGTTTTTTATTTCTCATGTAGTATGATGACATTCTAGTTGTGACCCTCAAAAACTTATCATGTTTTACAAGTGAGAAATCAACTTCTCTAGTAGAGGACACTCAAGATATCACAAATATTTTCTTAGTGCACCATGCCACTAAAGATAATGTTAAGATTAGACTACTCACCTCCTCATTCAAGTGAAAATCCTTCCAATGGTACTGAGGCTTTGAGACCAAACTCCATTCATAACTAGGATGAACTTGGTGAAGAGTTATGCAAATAGTTTGAAGATCAAATCGATCACTTATCCCTGATAGAACAATTCACAATTATAAAGTAAGCACCATATGAAATGATGGTTAACTTAAAATTTAGATTCTAGATAGTTTGAGATAGAATCCCACCCTTGTGTAAGCCATCTCTTAACACTACGTTCTTATATTTCTTAAAGGCTCTTAATAGTGATATAGTAGTGATGATTCAGTCCATGGGAGGCATAATCCTCCCCAACACCTATGATGTGGTAGTGTGTCTATATAATTATTTGATCTAAGTGAGAAAGATTATGCCTAGACCCCCTATGCCTATAGTCATAGACCCACTCCCTAGTCAAGTAACTATGATACCTATGCTAGTGCCTATCCCTATTAAAATAAGCCCACCTACTCCATCCACCACTTTTTTTAATGGATTGCATGAAGTGAAGACACTATTATAAAGATTTAGGAATGAGCTAATGGTCCTTATAAGATAGAAAGTGCAATATCCCCTATCTCACCAACCTTTTACTCAGTAATACCAATCAAATAGACCTCCTCACCCCAAGGCAATACACAAAACCAAAACTAGCTTAGATATAGTAGAACACCTTATGCATAAAAACTTAATGTTGCTAGGACCTCTAAAGCTCTTATTCTAGTACAAAATAATCTAGCATAGGATTTTGAGTGGTGATTTCCATGCAATTAACTACATAATCAAGCTATGTGTGAAAATAATATTCTAAATCAAGTGCTCATGGTATAAGATATGCCTATGTGGGAATAAATGAATAGTACAACTCTACATGAGGAATGAATCCAAGTGCCAGTTCAACCATAGGATGGGTCTACTTTTATCAATTAGAAAGAAGAGGACATTAACTACATAAATCAAGGTATCACACCTAATAAGGGAATCACCCAAGTTTCTTTTAGCACTAGATTCAAAAAAAGAGTTATAGAGGAAGCTAAACTAGTCATAGTGCCCTTATCTTTAGCACCTCAATTTACTTGCATAGGTGCAAAATTTAAGACACATGTGTAACATTTTTGCTTAGTATAAGTCACATAGAAATAAAGGCCACCTCAATTTAGTGAACCAACACCAAATGAGGTTGTTCCTTCAAAGCTAAAATCAAAAGGGTCTTAGATCCTCTTTAACATAGTAGAGCAGATGAAGAAGATGAACCTTAATTTAACTATTTGGGATGTGCTTACTATTCTATCTCAATGGAACCCACTTCAGGATGTACCCAAAGGCTTTTAGGAATGTCCAGCCCTTCATCTACCACCTACTACTTTTACAAGTCTATACCAGCCTAGAGAAGAGGAAGTTTAAGTATGTAATAGTAATAAGCCACCCCCATTATACGTCTCCCTAATCATTAGAAAAAATCTGGTATATAATTGAATGATTGACTCTGACACAAGTAGCTTAGTAATGCCTAAGAATATTATGGATACACTTAGAATTATGTATTTCCATGTGGAAAAAGGAGTGATCCAAATCAATGGAATGATAGTCAAAGTTGTATGGGTCATCAAATATTTGAATCTCACAATAAATTCATGTCCAAGCCTCTCCAATATATAATACATCACAATTATTGGCTTACCTCCCTACTTTTCCATCTATCTCTCTCAAGACTTTACAAAAAAAATAGGTGCATATTTGTCTTCATATTGGTCACACATGTTGCTAAGAACCAAATATGGGACTAAAGTAGCCATCAGGGCAAAGCTTATCCTCACAATTCATGTTAAGCCATACTCTCCTAGCCTAATTAAGCAAAATTATTTAATGTTTGACCAAGAGGATCCTATCTTCCATGAGGTTATGACACAACTTGATGAAATCGTAGATAATCTGCAAGATGAATGAACATGTGAGAATTTTGAGTGTGATCCATATAATAATGTGGAGATCAAGCTAGGAACATATTACATCATAGAATAAAATCCCACATTACCAGAGCTTATGAAGGAGTGCAAGAACCTTTAAGGTATATGACAATTATACTTTGATGGATCCCAAGGTAAGAATGGCACAGGAGCTAGTGTCATGTTGGTCTCACCCTAAAAGGAAAAATACTTTCATGTCTTCATACTATAGTTTGTTTACATAAACAATGTTTCCAAGTATGAGGCACTAATCTTAGGCCTTCAAATTATGTAAAAGAAAGGAATCAAGGTGTTGTAAGTATTGGGAGATAGTGAGATGGTTGTTAACTAGGTTAAAGTGTAGAACATGACTAAAAATGACTTGATGAAATCCTATAAACATAGAGTATGGGATATGATAGAAGGATTTGATGCATTCAACATCATTTCTATACTAAAGGCATAGAATGCTAATGTAGATAGGCTTGATATTGTAGGCACATAATATGACATCCCGTATGGCATAATGAAAAAATCTAAACAACTCATCAAACTCATGATCAGACTAGTAGTTCTTGACAACATGAATAATTAGTAGGTGTTCAAAAATGATAAGAAGATCATCAACTTCCTATAAGATGAGGCAATTTTTTGCATTGAGAACAAGGTATAACTACGAGCCCAATATGAGGATCAAGTCATCCAATTGAAAGGAAACAAGTTATCAAAAGGGTTAGTTACCTTAGAAAGCATCTTCAATGCCCATGACCAATTCAAAGGAGAAAGGCATAGAATGATCGCTAAGAAGGATATCTATGTACCCATATTCATTTTAGAGGGTAAACCTCTTAAAGAAATTAAAATATGCTATGCACTAGAGATTGATAGCTTTATTCAACTCAACAGGCAATATGATAATGTCTTTGCATGGATCTATAAGGACTATAGAGGCTTTGACCTAGGTTGAGTACATCACATAATTGAGCTTCATCTTAATGCAAAACCCATATATCAAAAGTAAAGGCCTGTCAATCCAAAGCTAGAGTTATTGATGTGTAAGGATATCTCCAAACTCATTGGGGCCAATATAATACTTCCAATCAAACATTCTTCATGGGTTGCCAACTTGGTACTAGTTCAGGAAAAAAGTGGGGAGATATGTCTTATGTGGATTTCAGGGACTTGAACAAGGCTTCCCTCAAAGACCACTACCCTATCCCACCAATGGATTAAATCTTGAAAATGGTCATAGGTGTAGAAATATTTTCACTACTAGATGGTTACTCAAGCTATAACCAAATCCTTATACAATAGTTTAACCATTACAAAACTACATTCACTACTAAGTGTGGAACCTTTGCATACCAATGCATACCATTCAGTTTGACAAATTTAGGCATGACCTTCTAGAGAGCCATGGATATGGCATTAAAAGAGCTCATCATTAAAGTCATCCTAGTTTACCTTGATGACATAACTATTTTTTCTACATGTGTAGTGGACCATTTAGATCATTTAGAGTATGCATTTCATAAATACCATGATTTTAGAATATCTCTAAACCCTAATAAATGCATTTTTGTAGTATATGAATGCACCTTACATGGGCACATTATGTTAAAATAAGGACACATGATTGATTTATATTGAATCAAGGTGATCTCATTTCTCCCCCTTAAAAGCCATAAAAAGAAGTCTCCAAAGCTTCTTTAGGAGAGACAACTTTGTGAGAAGCTTCATGCCTAGTTTTTCCATAATAATCAAACCCCTCACTACAATGCTAAAGAGGAATACTACATTTAGTTAGATACACAAAGGCAAGGAAATTTTTAAATCCATGAAGCATGCCATCCCTCAGGCCCCCACTTTGACCAATGTAAATTATAGTAAGGATTTTATCCTTTATATATTTGGTGAAGCTAAAGACATCTCAACCATAATAACATTGTAAAACAAAGAATAATTAGATCAGCCAATTACCTTCTTTAGCCAGGTACTAAAGGATTATGAGTTGTGCTACCAATTTGTAGATAAGCACACCCTCACATTTGTGAGAGTTCTTAAGAAATTTATATAAATGATCTCCAATAACATGATTCAACTCATGTTCATGCACAAAAACATCAAAGAATTCCTACTTAATAAGGACATCAATAAGAAAAGATCAAGCTGGATCATAAAGGTGATGAAATACAACATGGACATCCAAGTCACCAAGCTAGTACAAGGAAAGGGACTCTGTGATCAAATGGATGAGGTGGTAAATTCAAAGGATGACATAGTCTTAGTATCACATGAAGGAGAATGTGTAAATGAATAAGATACAAATAATTAGGTGTAAGATATGAGAGCTTTCATATAGTACAACATGTACCCTCTTAGCCTTGATAAAGTTAAGCATAGACATTTCAAACTATAGTCCATGCCTTATATGCTCATATAAGGTGTATTTTTCCAAAAATATCTCAATAGAGTCCTCCTAAGGTGTGTGAAACTAGAGAAAGTGAGTAGAATTATTTAAATATTCCATGATGGTCCTACAGGAGACCACTATTCATCCAAGACCACTACCATGAAGATCATGTGGGATAGCTATTATTAGCCATTTCTATTCAAATATGTGAAGCATATGTGTAAAATTAAAATAAGTGCCCCTTATTCATGGGAAAGTAAAGGCTATTAGTCTTACCATTATAAGTATTTCAAGCTAATCAAACTTTTGCATAATGGGGCCTAGATTTCATGTGCATAATTAATCCACTATCCAATAATGGGTATAAATGGATCCTCATAGCCATTGACTATTTCACAAAGTGGATAGAAGTGGTTGTGCTTAATAAGGCCAATGAGACATCCATCCTCAATTTCTATGAAGGCATTATAATGAGATTTGGTGTCCCTACCACCATTATCTATGATAATATGATAGCCTTCCTTGGAACCAAAATTAATGAATAGGTCATCAATAAAAACATCTATATGAGCACCTCATCAGATTATTACCCAAAAGGTATTGGTCTAACTAAGTCTATGAACAAAAACTTGTTTCACATCATAAAGAGGACTCTAGAGGGTAACTAATGAGTTTGGAATACTAATCCTAGAACCACCCTTTGGGATGATTGAATCACATGAAATAAAGTGTTATGAAATTTTCCTTTAGTGCTAATATATGGAAGGGAAGCCAAATTACTATCATCTCTTAAGTTTATTTCATTAGAACTCATGTATCAATTATAACTAATTGAGAATTATCCCCTTAAAGGAAGGTTATTTAAGCTAATAGAGCTCAAAGAAACTAGAGCACAAGCTATGTGCACCATAGAATTACAATGGGTTCAAACCAAGAGGGTCTTTGATAAAAGGGTGAGTCATAGGAGTTTTTAGGAGGGAAACCTAGTGCTAAAATGGGATGCAGATAGAGTGAAAGATAGAAGGCATACTAAATTCAACATAAAATGGAGTGGTCCATATAATATAACTAGTTGCAGGAAATATAATGCCTTTCAACATGCTAGAATGAATAGAGAGGAGATGCCAATCCTAGTTGATGGGATTCACCTTAATCACTATCTCTATTGATATTTGTATAGTTGTAAATAGGCACATTAGGTGATTTTCATTTCTCTAAGCACTTTGTGTGCCTTATTTTAGATTATTTCCAATTCCTCTAAGTACTTGTACACAATGTTTTATTAGCTTAGGTATTTTCCTCTAAGTTCCTTTAGTGTAGTTATTATTTTATCAAGTGAAGTCTTGATTTGTCTAAAAGTTTAGGGGTGTATAGTTGGTGCATTCACAAGTAAAGGGACCAAAAGTCCCAAATATTTTGTACCCAATGGATTTCTAAAGTCTACTAGCTTCCCACTTAGTAGGCAAGTGGCCCATAAAGGTTGCTAGAAGTGTTGACCTTCTAAGTCACCCCCTGATTAGTGCAGGGCCTTCCAAGGCTTACCATGAGGGAATGCACTTGCAAGGCCCTAGGCAATCCAAGTAAAAAGTGCATAGATGCTTCCTATCTATACCCAAACCCAAGATAAAGGCATAGGTTTACACAACAATAAAACAATAATTCATGCTTGCATAAAAATCTCAATGCCTATCTTTGTGCAAGATTCTGTGGCACACAAGTCTAAGATTGCATGATTTCAAAGAAATAGGTCCTTAGGTCCTAGAATGGCTAATTAGGAAGATAACACAAAAGTATCTATGAATCATGAGGGACATCTTAAGATTTTTAATCTTCATGCATGCCCCTATTTTAAGTATTATTCACACCTAGATAACACAGTCCTATACCCACATGTAGGATCTTATGTCCATGCCTTGGAAATGTATAGCATACAACCTTCCTTTTATCACTACCACATGGTAACCTAGAACTTGTTTGATATAAATATCATCATAGTTCTCCTAGGAGAAGCACCATCTCTCCATGTGGTGACCTAATGCTCATATAGGGTTGGTCTCTTTCTAACATAGATAAAAGTCATATTATTGGCTTATGTAGAAGGAAAAGGGGACCCACCAAGCAATTATAGTAAAGAAGTGGCACTGACGTGTCATGACCATGTTTCTTCCATCTAATACTCTAAGAAGAGTCTTCTAAGAGCTCACCAAGATGACATGTGTCACTCCTATAGTTCCATGCTTAAGACCAATTAGAAAGTGCCACTTTCCAAGTGGTAGTTAAATATAAATAAGGTCATTAGAGGTAGTTTAGAGGAATTTGAAGCATTATGATAATGATTAAATGCATAAACAACCACTATATATTGAGACTTGAGTACATGCCACCCTCTGACTTAGACAAACCTTTCATTCCCTTATGCACACACATATTTAGAGATGATCCTACCACTAACTCCATGTCCAATTGCCAAAAAAATTTCAAGAAGCATGGATACAATACCACAAAAGGATTTAAGGTTACATCTAACACCCCAAGTGGTGAATTTATTGTAAAATAGGATTACTCGCTATAAAATGCTAGTTCTTCACTTGTAAAAGGGTCAACAGTTTTTAGAAACCTCATGCTATTGAAATTTACCCTCCATGAGAACTTGTATTGGCTAAATCTTGTAGACTAATGAGAATTAAGTTCACTTCCTTTTGTTATTCTGATGATCTATGTGTTATTTTAATTTTTTGATCCTTGATTATGGGTGATGTTTTCTCTTCCTATCATTGTCCATTCCTAGAACCTCTTCATCAAACTTGGAACTCACTTTTAAGTCATATTTTATACACACTTAAGTCTATGTTGATACTATCTATAGACCATTTGTGATCCCTCTCATTATTGCACTACATTCCTACACCTCCATGCAAAACACTTATGCACTTGGAGTATCCTTGATAGAAGCTATGTGATATTATCTTGTCCTAAAAGATTTGTATTGTGTTTATAGTAGTATGAGTGGTTACTTTATTCTAGGTACATCACCTCTCTTGTATTTCAGCATCTCTTACCTTTTCCCTCCCTTTTCCCTCAAAATCTTAGGTTTAGATTAGCAGTAAATTACCTTTCTGATTTTTAGGCCTACATGTTGGTCCTAAACTAGGTGCACTTAGAATAGAAGTAATACAGCCTACTTCAGAGGATTATCCCAAATAACACAAGGGTCTCACACCTTGGGGACATTCCCATTATTTCAATAAGACAAATGATGTTTGTGCATGTATTTCAGCTCTAATACTTATGTGCCTAACACTGTAGACTTTTGTGCCTCATGTAAGACCTCTACACTAAGTGTCCTACAACAAAGATCCTCCATGTTGTGAAGAATCCATGAGTTCATGTTTTGAATGACAATATTAACCATAAAATTTATAAATTAAGAGACTATCAAAATAATTTTAAAAAAATACAAGTGTTTATTCAAAACTTAAGTCCACACCAATCATTTGTTAAAAAATTGAGTGATAAAAGGACTTAAAATTTTAGTGAATAAAGGACTTGTTCTTTTTTCTGAAATGATTAAATGATCCATATAATAAAAATTCATTAGAAAATCATGCTAAAATTAAGTAAAAAGGACTTTTTTTATGATGTTTTAAAAATAAAAAAGGCATAAATAGAGCTCCTAAAGGAGACTTACAAGAATCACTTTAATATAATTTTAATAAGAGTGGGAGCATTGTTAAACTTATAATAATGTAAACATAAGAACAAATGTTGTGATTAGTGTAATTTAACACCTATGAACTCAATGCATAAATGCATGAGGAATGATATAAGATATTAAAGTGAATAGATAAAAAAAACAAAAAAAACTATAAACTAATGAAAATGCTTAGGTAGAAAGCAACAAAGCAAAGGAGATGTTATCGAGAAGATTAAAGATGCACACCACACAGACAATGTGGTAGAGGAATTACATAGTAACCAGGATACATATAACCTAAACACCTAACAGAAAAATTCCAATGAGTTATCATGAAAGAACTACAATGAATTATAAGATTTTAAGCACCCAAGGAAAAGAAAATTGAGAAGTATAATGAATAGTAAAATATGGCACTAGGAAGTTACAAAGATTCATAGATATAAATAATCAAAGAAAAAAGAGATAAAATCATGGAATATAAAGACAAGTAGAAATAAAATTACAAAAGCCAAAAAATGAAGAGGCAATAAAAGGATACATAGAAAATTAAATAGTCAAATTCTAGATAAGTGGGACATAATGTTGAAGTGAAATCACTTGAAGGGGAACAAAACTGTAACATAAATATCCAAAAAATGCTATAAAAGAGAATGAGGAGAAGGCTCAGAGATAAATAATTATGAGGTTGATGGCATCCAAAAAATTGGTAAAGATGAAAAATTAAAAAATAGAAGGAAAAAACCCATAAGGCTACAAAACCTAGTGATATACTAGAAGAGTTTCTTTTTTTTTGGTTTGCTTGAAGCTAAAGAAAGATTGAAAAAACACATTAAATTTTATAGAATAGAGAGAATAAATATTCTAAAATGGAGTAGTTTTCTTGTTTTAATTATATGAAACAAAATGAAATATTTAAAAGAACCATAATTAAATATTAAACAAGAGAGTATGAAATTTAAATTTGTTGGATTTATTTGCATCAAAAATCATGAACTCAAGGAAAGTTAGAGACCCTACTTTAGGAGTTTTTCAAAACTAGGTGTAAAGGCAGGAAATTATCCCTATGAGCAACATGCAATGATTGGTTAGCTAAGAAAACTCAAGTAAAAATACATGATTAGGAAGAGAGACAAATTTGAAAGGAGTGTAAGGGTGGAGCCTTTGTAAAAAAGTCAAAAAATCTCCAAAAATATGCACACTCACAAACCAATGTCAATAAGATTAACGTAGCTTTAATACCATGATTTATGCCAAAATATTCATCAATAACAAATAAAATGCAAAAATTTAGACAAGCTAGAAACAAAATTACCTCTCAAGATGAAAACCATAAATTGAGACAAGATTTTAAAGTGAAAAAACAAACATATTAGAGAAAAACCCACATGATCTATAAGAAGGATTGTCACCAAAAATCTCCACAATTATAAATTTATAAGGAAGATGAGTTTGAGAAGAATAAAGAGAGATTCAAGGTTTATAGTGAGGAAATGAGGAAATGAAAGACATTTTAATAGATCAAGAATAAGGGAAAGGGAGTTATAAGGAATCTCATTATTACATTACAAGTTTCTTTTGTGTGTGTCAAGTGGCCCATTCCCTTAGAGAGTGAAGGGAAGTATGTGTCAAATGGAAGAATGATTTACTTGTGAAAATAACTCCAAAATATTAAATGGGAACAAAGAGGTGAGTGACACCTCATGTATTTTGGATTTATGTGAATTTATAATTCATATAAATAAAAATTTCACAAATATAAAGGAAAATTAGGATAAATAAAATTATCCCAAATAAAGGGTAATTATGTTTCCACTTTATTTTTTACTTTTTAAACATAAAATAAAATAAGGGAAAAATTTAAAGGGTAATCAAACATAAAATTATCCCAAAATGGTAATTATAAAAAATTGTTTAAAGGGTAAAATTATCAACAATTTTAGTTTCCATGTCATTAAAAATGTTTACATCAAGTTCATAAGCAGTAGCAATAGGTTTACAAGCTAACATATTAAACTTATATAATAAGTGATATGCATATTTAGATTGAGAAATGTAATTTTTTTCTTTTCTTTTCAAACTTGAATTCCTAAAAAGTAGTATAATTGACCCAAATTTGTCATTCAAAAGGTATTCCTTAAAGTATTTTTAGTGAAAGAAACCATTAAAATATTAATACCAGTTATGATTAAGTCATAAACATAAAAAATAATTATAATTATTCCATTTGGAGAGTTTTTGACAAAAATATTAAGATGATTAGAGATACGAGTACAGCTTTGAGCTTTGAAAAATTGATAGATTTTAGAGTACCATTATCTAGGAGATTGTTTCAAACCATAAATAGACTTGTTTAACTTGAAAATAATATTTTCATTACCTTTATTAATAAAACTAGGAGGTTGAGAAATGTAAAATTATTCATGCAAGTCACCATTAAATAAAAAACTTTTAACATACATTTGATAAACATGCCAATGCATGTGAAAAGTTAAAGATAAAAAAAAATTAATTGTGGGCATCTTAGCTACAGGTGCAAAAGTTTCATTATAGTCAATTCCTTTAATTTGAAAAAAACACTCTAGAAACTAATCTAGATTTTTTTTTCAACTTGATTATAAGAATTTAACTTAGTTTTAAACAACCATTTATAATTTACCAAATGATGTCCTTTGGGGAGAGGGACTAAGTCCCAAGTGTTGTTAGAAATCAAAGAGTTGTATTCATCATGCATTGTTTTTCCCCAATCAGAGTGACCTTGACCATGTTTTAGTGTTTTAGGATCATTATTGTCCATAAATTTAGACATCAAATCATAATTACAAATTTTTTTCCTAGATCTATGAGTATTATTAACATATACATTAATTTTAAAAGATTTTAGAGTAGTTATGGCCATAGACATAACTTTTGGTGGAATAAGAATAGAAGAAGGAGAATGAACTTTAAGAACAACAACATAATTATGATCATTACTTGATTCAAAAGAAAAATAAGTAGAAATTATATCAAGAGAATCTAAATTGGAACACAATCAAGTAAATTTGTTTCAACAATTCTAACATCCCTTTTAATCTTAATTTTGATAGTTTGAGGGTAATACACAGTATAAGCTTTAGATGATTCCTCATAACCAACAAAGATAATTATTTTTGTTTTGTAATATAACTTATTTCATTTTTCCATTGGAATATGAATAAATGCATCATAACCCAAAACACATAAATTCTTTAAATTAGGTTTCTACCATTCCAAGATTCAAGGGTAAGATGTAAAATAATTTTAAAGGGAATCATATTAATCAGATATAGAACACAATACATAGCTTTATCCCAACATTTTAAATGCGTATTTTTAACATGCAACATACACCTAACTATTTCAGTGATAGTCATATGTTTATGTTTGACAACACCATTTTTTTTAGGTGTGCAAGAAATATTTTTTTCATGTTTAATAACATGTTACATAAAATATTCAAGAAAAACATTGTTAACATATTCAGTGCCATTAATAATTCATAGTATGTGCAAAACATAACTAGATTGATTTTTAACAAAGGCATGAAACTCAATGAAAGTGTCTAAAATTTAATCTTTAGTTTTCAATAAGTAAATCCAAACTCATCTAGTGAAATCATCAACAAAAGTTAAAACATAATTTTCACCATTAATATGAGTTTTCATAGGGCCTAAGAGATCACTATGAACTAAATGAATATTTTCATTATCATGCCAAGATTGATTCTTAGTAAAATATTCTCTATGAATTTTACCAGCCGTGCATTGCATAATTTTAATACTTTATTAATAAATATTACATAATATTTCATATCACAAATTACCATAAATAGAAGTAAACAAAGCATGAGTAGAAGATGAAAAAGAGAATCCAGTAAACTTTAATAAATTATCATTGTCTAAAAAATTGTAGCAACTACTTAAGAATATTTATTGGTAGATTTAACATAGTAAGTGTCATGAAATAATTCTAATTTATATCCCTATTTGAATAATTGAGGAATATAAAGTAGATTCAATTTTAAATTAGTAACAAGAAAGACATTATGTAATTCACCAAAAGGGATATTAATAGTTCCTATGGCTTGAAAATTGCAAGAAGCATGCTTTGTAAGACATAAATGATTTTTATAAATATATGGTTCTAAAGAAGTAAAAAATCACATTATATGTCATGAGTTGAGTAACACCAAAATCAACAATCCATTCAACAAAATAAGCACACAAAACACAAGTAAAAATAACTCTAATATTAGACTTCTATTTATTTTAAGTCTTCATTTTACTAGTGCTTGTATTGTCTTTGAAATTAAGATTTTCAATTTTAATATCACTTTTCTTATTTAACAAATTATCTTTATCATGCGTGTTTTTATCAACATAATTACACTTAACTTTTTCTTAGGTTTTGAATTAGATTTTGGATCTTTTTTTTAATCATGTGTATTATTGAACTTAGAATTATCTTGGTCATTCTTGTATTTTTGTTTAGAAACAAAAGAATGTTCATTAGTGTTAAGGCTACCAAATTGAATTAAATTTTATTCTTATTTATGCAACAAAATATAAAATAAATCAAATTCTAATTGAGTAGATAATGTAAGAAAATTTAGTTTTAAATGAATATTTGTAATAAAATGTTAAAAAGATCTAGGTAATAACTTATTCATGACAATGTGAATTAAATTAAAGTATGAAATTTTAACACCTAAGTAGGTTAATTGAGAATGAAAAAAGTGAACTTTCATCAATAAATCATCCATAGTTTTGAATTCATTATACTTTAATTCAGAAGGTTGGTCTTGAGCTTGAATTTTCATAGATTCATTCACAACATCATAAATATATTGAAGTTTAAACCAAGCATGGGATGTAAGAAGACAACCATCAATGTGCACATGCAATTTTAGGGTCATGATCATGCCATTAAAACCTAAGTCTTTTTCATTTTTTTCTTTCCATTTCTATTATAAGTTGGTGATAGTATAATTTTTATCAAGTTGGGAGTTCTTTCCATATAATACATGCATTAAGTGTTTGAAAGTGAATATGTATTGTATATGTGATTTAATTAAATGGTAATTTATGGAATTGAGTTTAAATTTGAGAAAAAAATTGAGTCATTTTGACTCAAAAGTTCAGCCAATTTTAGAAATTAAATGTGAAAAAAAATCATTAATAACTTAATATGTGTGGATGAAGGATAAGAACGCCAAAAAGATGGAATATTTTTGAAGTGCAGGAAATTGGACAAGGAAGAAACGAGAACCATTAATAGTTTGAGAATTGTAAAAAAAATAGTGCATTTACTACAATATGGCTAAAAATATATGCAATAATGTGGAAATTAACCATAAAATTCAAAAAGTAAGAGACTATCACAATGGTTTTAGTAAAAACATACAAGTGTTGATTCAAAATGTAACCAATTAAAAGAGATCAATTAATTCATAAATGTAAGTCCACATTAATATTTTATGGAAACAATGAATTATAAAAGGACTTAAAAAATTAATGAATAAAGGACTTGCCCCCCTCTTTTACAATGATTTAATATTCCATATAATAAAAATTCATTAAAGAATAATGCTAAAATGAAGTAAAAAGATCTGAGTTTTTTTTTAAATTTTAGATGATGCTTTTAAACTAAAAATGGCATGAATAAAGATGCTAAAGGATTCTTCCAAGAATCATTTTAATTTACTTTTAATAATAGTAGGAGCAATGTTAAACTTACAAAAATGTAAACATAAGATCAAATTTTGTGATTAGTGTATTTTAACACCTATGAACACAATGCATATATATGCAAGGAATGATAGAAGATATTAAAGTGCATAGAGAAAAAAAAACTATAAACTAATGAAAATGTTCAAGTAGAAAATTGTGAAATAGAGGAGATGATATTGGGTATATTAAATATGCACACCATAAAGATAATGTGGTAGAGGCATTATGAAGTAACGAAGACACAGATAAGCCAAAAACCCAATGTAAAACCTAAAATGAGTTATCAGGAAATAAATACAATGAATCATAAGAGGCTAATTACCCAAGGAAAAAAAAAAGTGAGAAGTGTAGTGAAGAATAAAAATTGGCACTAGGAAGTGAAAAAGATTCATAAATAGAAGGAAAATAAGAGAAAAGAGAGAAAATCAAAAAATAAAAGCTGACAGTCTTTAAAAAAAGACAAGCATAAATAAACGTGCAAAAGCTAAAAGAGGAAGAGACAATAAAAGGATACATAGAAAATTAAATAGTCAAATGCTAGACAAGCAGGACAAAATGCTAAAGTGAAATGGACATAAGGGGAAACAAGGTGTAATACAAATATACAAAAAATGCTAGAGAAGAGAATGAGGAGAAGGCTCAGAGATAAATTTTTTTGAGGTTGATGGTTTCAAAAAAACTATTCAAGTTGAAATATAGAAAAGCTAGAAGAAGGAAAAAACTAGAAGGCTATAAAGCCTAGTAGTATATTAGAAGATTTTTTTTTTTCTTGAAGCTAAATAAAGGTTGAAAAAATAAATTGAAATATAAAGAACAAAGAGGAGAAATATTTTAAAATGGATTAATTTTTTTAAAAAATTAAATGAAACAAAATGAAAGACTTATAAAAACTAGAATTAAATATTAAACTAATGAAAATAAAATTTAAATTTGTTGGATTTAATTTCATCAAAAAGTGTGAACTCAAGGAAATTTGGATACTCTACTTGAGGACTTGTTGAAAACTAGGTGTAAAGATAGGAAATGCTCCCTACGAGCAACATACACTAATGAGTTAGCCAAGAAAACTCAAGCAAAAAACCATGGTTAGAAAGAGAGACATATTTAAAAGAAGTGAAAGGGTGGAACCCTCATAAAATTTTGAAAAAACTCCAAAGATTTGCACACTCATAAAAAAGGTCAATAAGATGAACTATATCTAATACCATGAAATATTTATGCCAAAACATTCATCAATAACATTTAAAATACAAAAATTTAGACAAACTATAAGCAAAATTACCTCTCAAGGTAAAAACCATAAATTAAGTCAATATTTTAAAGTGAAAAACTAAACATATCAGATAAAAACCATGTGATCTATAATAAATCTTGTCATTAAACATATCCATAATTACAAATTTAGAATCATGATGAATTTAAAAAGAAGAGAGAGAGAGCTTCCAAGTTTCTAGTGAGTAAATAAGGAAAAGAAGGCTCTATTAATAGATCAAGAAGAAAGGAAAAGGAATTACAAGGAATCCCATTATTAACTTACAAGCCTCCTTTGTTTGTTTTAAGTGGCCTATTCCATTAGATAGTGGAGGGAAGTGTATGCTAAGTAGGGGAAGGAGTTACTTGTGAAAGTAACTCCTAAATCCTAAAGGGGAATAAAGAGGTGAGTGACACCTCATGTAATCTAGATTTAACTAAATTTATAATACACATAAATAAAAATTCCACACACAAAGGAAACTTAAGGTAATTAAATTTGTTGAATGTACTATATGTAGCATATGTCATTTATCAAATTATTATAGTTAGTTTATTACTTTGCATTCAATTATATGCTTGAATTCCATGTTTAGTAATCAAAATTACATTTCAATATTATACCCTATTATTGTTAGCCTTGATTTAATTAATCCAAATTAGGGTAAAACATATTGGTGAATTATTACACATTGTTCAAACCATCCTTCTAGGGTTTTAAATTTTTTATCCTAGGGTTTCAAATCTAATTTTTAACTTCCATACACAATTTTTTCAATTTTTTTGTCTTAGGGTTTCAAGATATAATTTTTTTATTTTAATATGCAAAAACCTATTTCACTTATGGCCCTAATTGTTCACTAGGATTATATTCTTCTAGGGTTTCATATTTCATCGTTAGAGTCTCCTTGACTTGATTCTTATTATTTTATTCTCCCATTGATAATAGGGATCATTATTTCACTTGTACTCTTCAAAATTTCATGTTTTTTATAATTTAGATGCCCCAATATCCCTAAAATGTTAACCATTATCCTACCATGTCTTATTATAATATTATTCTCACCTCTCATTAAGATGGTGCTAGTTAATTTACATATATAGTGGTTTGTGTTACTACTATCCAAAATTTAGGGGACACTTTACATATAACTAGGACATGAGCATTACTATATCTAACATGATTATGTAAAGACAAATTTAATCTCTTCAAAAATATACTAAAAGTTTGAATCTCAATATTATAATACTTGGTAATTAAATCAATTTTATAACAAATGACATAAACATGACCTAATATATTTTTGGATCTAAATATTTACAAAAATGGGATATATAGGACAATTATTGAGGAAAAATGCACAAGGTAATGTTCACCCCATCACAACACCTACTATAAAAGGAAGATAGGGTCTTGTATACATAATAGGTTCATAAAATAATAAGTTAAAGAGACATACTAATTTCATAATATTAATTGAATAAGATTATATAGATTCTAAAGACACACATATGTCTGATGCTCAACAAGATTGCACTATTCAAGTTATCTCCAATAGGAGATAATTACAAAATAATGCAGGTATTAGGTATAAAATGGACCAAAATGATGAATTATTTATCTAGGATATGATATCACATAAAATAATTAAACAATTCATTATTGAGGATAATTTAGATGATAATATTTTTTAATATATCATTCTTACATTCATTAGGAATCAATACAAAAAATTAGAACATATCGGATCACATCATTGCTAAATAAAATCATGGGTTATGTCCACCACTTGGATCAAGTACAATGGAGGTGATACCATGAAAAAATAAGGCACATTATTTAATTCAATTATAGATCCATGATACATATTATAACCTATTGTTAGGCCAACCTTGGATACACACTATGAATGTAATACCATCTACATTACATATGTGTGTTACATTTACACATAGAGGAAATCTATATACATGTTAGGAAGATAATAATCCTTTCAACTACTATATCTCATCACTACCTAAAGTAACACAAAAAAAAGATACAAGTACAATTAAGGTGATATCACAACCTACCAATCAACTCAAAGTGCTAACTCTACTAAAGAGACAATTTTCAAGATTACCATCACCTCCTCATATGTTACTAAATTTTTTACTTAATTGTAACCTTATCAGACTTATTTTTCCATAATAGTTTAATTTGAACATGACTACACCACATAATTAATATGGAAATGAGATAAAATTCTACAAACATATATTTCAAATTGAGACACAAAATACAAGATCTTATTGAAAATTATCAAAATATATATGAGTAATGAAATCATGATAATAATTAGTATCACACAACACATACTCAACTTACACATCTAAACTCAAATTTAGACCCTAAAATAGATACAACTACATAAAAATTATATGATAGATTGTACCAATGCAATGAACACTACCACTAAACTATACATGACCTCTACATGAGTAATTTTAGTTAGCTGAAACATATATAATTGTACTTAGATTCTTCATGATTATATTTGTAGATATCCTTGGTTATCATCCTATATTATAAATACATTCTAGACTTGATTAAAAAATACATGATACTTATCATACAACGATTTTAAGTGCACATCCTTTAATGCATTTTATGGATTCACTTTTACATATTAAATACTTATATATCATTTTTAGCCTCCATTGGGATTACACTATCATATACATCTATACCTACATATTACATAGGCACCTGTTAATTATTTCCAACTAGAGGCATGTTGATCCTTATCTCCACATATTCTCTTGAGTTACATTATTATGATTAACATATACAATGGTGGCATATTACTTACTTTCACTTTATCCACATGGCCATGTTATCAAAACTAGTGCACATTATGCCTTGAAACATGTTTCAAATTATTTATATCCTTCCCATTATTATATTTTATAAACCATTTCCCCTTGGACTTACCTAATTAAGTTAAAATATTCCAAAAACAAAAAAAAATCAAATAATCAAGAAAATTCAAAAACATTCAAAATATTCAAAACTTCAAATTTAAGACCTAAGCATGACATGATTAATAGAATAAAATATTTATAGGTATTATTTATCACATGTTAGGTAGATGCAATATGTATTTCATACACATTCATTTCATAATTTATGAGTGTGATGTAGGACATGCAGGTTACACATCAACATATAAATGTTGGAATTTCCTCTACCTAATGGCCATGCCAATACTATGGGCATATAATTCCAAATGTTTTGATATTATATTTTATATATTTTTGAGACATTTATACCATGTTGAGATACTTATATTTATTACACATGCCTTTATATTTACTCATATATTACATAATGCTACATGGATATGATATTATACTACAATGTGGCATTGCTACATATGGATAGTATAGACTCATTCCCTATTTTTATGTTCTATTGATGTTATTAATCTTACATGGTATGATACTTTTTTCTTGTTTATTTTGTGTGGCCTTTTGGCCTTGTTTGTGACTTTTTGAAATTCCCTTGAGTGTGGCCTTTGGCCTTATTATTTGGGTAATTATGTTTCCAGTTTATGTTTTATTTCTTTTTATGTTTGGGGCAATTATGTTTCCAGCAATTATCACTTTATAATTATCCATACTTTATTTTATGTTTGATCAACATTTTTTATTTTCCATGTCGTAAAAAAATTTTACACCAAGTTCAAAAGTAGTAGAAATAGGTTTTAAATCTAACATATTAAACCTAGATAATAAGTGAGATGCATATTTAGATTGAGAAATGGAAATATTATATTTTTCTTTCCAAACTTGAATTCCTAAAAAGTAATATAAGAGACCCAAAATTATCATTTCAAAAGTATTATTTAAAGAATTTTTAGTGCAAAAAACCATTGAATCCTTACTAATAGTTATGATAAAAAAAATAATGACAATTATGCCACTTGGAGTGTTTTTGATCAAAATATTAGGATCATTAGAGCTATGAGTAAAGCCTTGAGCTATGAAAAATTGATAGATTTTAGAGTATCATTATCTAGTATATTGTTTCAAACCATAAATGGCTTTGTTTAACTTGAAAATAATATTTTCATTGCCTTTATTAATAAATCCAAAATTTTGAGACGTAAATTTCTTCATGCAAGTCACCATTTAAGAAAATAATTTTGACATACATGTGTTAAACATGCCAATGCATGTGAATAGCTAAAACTAAAACAAATTTGACTGTGAGCATCTTGTTATAGGTGCAAAAGTTTCATTATAGTCAATTCATTCAATTTGAGAAAAAACTCTAGGAATTAATCTAGCTTTATATTTTTTAAATTGATTATAATAATTTAACTTAGTTTTATACAAACCATTTACAACTTACCAAATGATGTCCTTTGGGGAGAGGGAGTAAATACCAAGTGTTGTTAGAAAACAAAGAGCTGTATTCATCATGCACTAATTTTTCTTGATGAGGGTGACCTTGACCTTGTTTTAGTGTTTTAGGATCATTATTGTTCATAAGTTTACACATGAAAACACTATTACAATTTTTTTTCCTAAATCTACGATTATTATTAAAATCCACATCAATTATAGAAGATTCTAGAGTAGTCTTTGCCCACTTAGGCATTGCTTTGGTGAAATAAGACTAGAAGAAGGATAAGGAACTTTAGGAACAATAAAATCATTATGATCATTACTTGATTCAAAAGGAAAATAATAAAAAATTATACCAAGAGAATATAAATTGGAAGCACAATCAAGTATACTAGTTTCAATAATTATAACATCCATTTTAATCTTGATTTTGTTAGTTTGAGGGTAATATACCATATAATATTTATATGATTCATCATAAACAACAAAGATAAAGTTTTTTATTTTAGAATATAAATTATTTCATTTTTCCTTCTTAATATGAATAAATACATCACAACCCAAAACACATAAATAATTTAAAGTAGATTTTAAACCACTCTAAGATTCTTCAGGGGTAAGATGTAAAACAATTTTAGTGGGATTTATATTCATAAGATTGATAACACAATACATATATTTATCCCAAAATTTATAATGCATATTTTTAGAATGCAACATACACCTAATGATTTTAGTCACATTCTTATGTTTATGTTTGACAACACCATTTTTTTCAGGTGTGAAAGAAATAATTTTTTCATGTTTAATACCATGTTACTTACAATATGCAATAAAAAAATTGTTAACATATTCAGTGCCAATATGCGTAAAGAATAACTAGATCACTTTTCAACAAAAGAATGGAGCTCAATGAAAGTGTCTAAATTCAAATTTTAGATTTCAAAAAGTAAATCCAAACTCATATAGTGCAATCATCAATAAAATTTAAAACATAATTTGCACCATTAATAGAAGGATTTTTCATATGGCCTAAGATATCACTAAGAACTAAATGAATCTTTTTATTAGCACACTAAGATTGATTCTTAGGAAAATATTCTCTATGAATTTTAATAGCCATACATCCACTATAAATAGATTTAGTG
>JARHVA010005964.1:957500-1047370 GCA_037957365.1 Torreya grandis | reverse complement strand
AAGGAATTGTGTTCCTTACAACCAATGATTAAATAGGGTCCACTCCACAATGTATCATTTTTTTATGTTTAAAAATATTGGCCCTATCTTAATCCCACTTTCGGATAAGATCACCTTCTTGGAAATTTATTTCATTTAATATAAAAAATATTATTCATTTGGGCTTGATTATTCTCCAAATTATACATGGATTTATTCCTCTTATCTTCTAGTTCCATCAATTCTACCATACTTACCTTCATAGGATTGTTTTCTATCAATTCCAACTAATGTGCTAACTCTATAGTAGGCATCTCAAGAGACATATTTATTTTGGATTCACTAACATACACAAGAATTCATGGTGAGTTACCTTTATCCCTCTTATGGGTGAGTATATCATCCCATAAGGATATCCATAACTTTGTATGCGAAGAGCTCTAATTATCATCAACCATCCTCTTGATAATCTTGATCATACTCTTATTTTTAGACTCTACAACCCCATTTCCTTGGGGTTAGTAATTAGAAAAGGTACTTATATATATTCCATGTTAATTTTACCATTCACTTGTCCTTGTACCTATGAATGCTAATGCATTATTAGATATAAACTTTGATGGTTCTCTAAGGCTAGTCACTATGTCTTCATAGAAATCAAGGACTAATTTTTCATTAGCTTCCTTAATGGATAATTCACATACCCACCTTTTAAATCAATCCCTGGATATGATTATCCATTTTTGACCTATGTTGGATGGAGGATTAATCATGCCTATAAAACCAAGCCCCCATTACATGAATGGTTGCTCAACTTGGATGGGATTGAGGGGTAAGGCTCATATCCTTTATATTTCAATGAATAAAGTATAATTTGAATGCCTAATTAAAAATGTATATGAGTCCTTGAAGAGGATAGGTAAGTATTAGGTTTCTCTCATAATATTTTTTGGTGTTGTTTGAGGATAGAAATGTCCATTTACAGGCCCATCATTAAATTATTCTAGAATTTTGCCTACTTAATCCATTTCCACACATATAAGTTACATACAATTAAGGCCTCTTATTAAAAGGAACCCATTTACAAGTACATTGGGTATATATTGAGTCCTAAAGTATATACTTCTTGATCATTTTAGGCTGGTTAGACACTCACTTATTTTTATTAACCTTATCATGACTTGTATCCAACTTGTAACATGTCAAGGTGCTACTGCTTGGGGCTCATCTTGGAGTACCGAAGCTTATTATTTATTCCCTTGGAGATACAATGCTATATGATCACATATAATTTGATATCTTATTATTTTATTGGTCTTAATAGCCACATAATATTCCATTACTTTAGGAATCCAACCTACCCTCTTTTCATTCATGTCATTATTGAAAAGGAAATATTTGACACTTAGATGACATACCATGATGTTTATCTTACTATTTGGGACCATATGACTAAATTTCTATAATATTTTTATTGACCACCAAGAATTTATTTTTAACAAAGGTATACCTCTCTATATGATCTCTAAGCCTTTGAACAAATAACGCAATGGTTTTTTCCCTCCATTTTTTTGTTACATCAACATGGCAGGTACAGTGTCAATATTAGATAAATCATATAAGAAAAAGTCTTTGGATAATTTGGGGTTTATCAAAGTGGGTTTTTGTGCTATAGATTGCTTTTTAGATTCAAATTTACTTCTCCCTTATTTAGTATATATGAAATATTGATATTTATTTACCATGGTTTTCAAAGGTTTTAAAAGGTTTGCAAAACTAGGTAAAAACCTTATTATGAAGTATAATTTTCTAAGAAAACTTTGCATCCCCTTCTTATGAATGGTCATGACAAAGCCATGATAGATTTCACTCTTTCAAGATATATAGTCATCCATTGTTTGTAGACATTTTTCCCAATTAACTTCCCCTTTTGGACTAAAAAAACATATTTTTTAGGATTTAAGGATATCCCAAACTACCTACACCTTTAAAAAAATTAGTCTTAGATGAGATAAGTGATCACTAGCCTCTTTTGAGAATACTATGATATCATAAAGGTAAACTACCACCATCTTACTATTAAAACCATACAATTCCATGTCCATTAATTTTTTAAATGTAAATCCTACATTGAAGAGTCCAAAAGGCATATTTTTATAGGCATAAGTGCCCCATTTGGTTGTAAAGGTAGCCATATATTGATCTTACTCCTTGACCAAGAATTGGTTATAGCTTGGATACCCCCCCAAGAGTGAAAATCATTCAAACCCTAAAACCATTTGAAGTATTTATTCCATTTAAGGTAGGGGGTGATGACCTTTCAAAGACACCATATTTAAATCCATAAAATAAACTCATAACCTAAATTACCCACTCTTCTTCCTTATCATCACTAGATTAGTAACCCATGAGGAGTGATTAATGGAAAATATAATGTTTGATTAAATAAACTTGATTAGTTTTTTATTTATCAAAACCTCAACCTTAGGATTTCTTTACTTTTGTCTTGCTAGTTTTGCATTTGGATCCATATCAATGGTGTGTTTTGCTAGAATAGGATCAAAACCTTTAAGGTCACTATATTCTAATGCAAAAACATCTAAAAATTCATTACATAATTCAACAAAGGAAGCCTTATCATCCTTAGTAAATACATTTTCTAACTTGAGGAGTTTGTCTTTTAATATTTAATCTCATTCAAAATGTTCTTCACTTGAAGTCATGCCTATATTTTATTCTCACTTGATCTTATTCATTGAGAATGCTATCAAGGGTTACAAATCTTTGGGGAAGTTTTCTAGACTATAATTTCATTATTTGGTCACCATATTATTGTTTTAGCTTCGATTGATTCTTTTAAGAAAACTTAGCTTCCTCACATACAAAGTATGCAATCTACCTATTACTATCAAAGACTTTACAACTTACATTGTTATCTAAAATGGATGGTCTCACCTCTACCTTCACATGTGGTTGATGTTTCCCATTATTCATATCATTTGGAACATAAAAAAATGATCCTAATTCTTCCAACCTATTAGCATATTTATTACTCTCTATTGTGACTGATTTCAGGTTAAAATCTTTAAATTATTTAATGAGGTCACAAATCATATGATTTTATGCCTTTAAAATAGGATTTTTGGTACAATTCTTACATCTAACTTGATGTGCCACTAATTCACTATCCCCATATTACTATAATTGATTTATACCTTTCTTCCTTGCCCATTGGAGTCCATGAACAAGTCCTCATACTCTATTGCATTAGGGGAGAAACCAAATTAGAACCTAATGGTAGAATAGTACTTCTCCTTAGAAGGAGAAAAAAGCATCACACCTACCCCTAGTCCATGCTTACTCTTTGAACCATCAAATAATAATTGACACATTACCTCTTCATCTCTATCAATCTTTGAAAAAGCTAGTATATTTGGTCCTTATTCATGTATATAATAAACTCCTAAATCAATTAACTTAATATGTTTGAAAGGGTCAAACTCATGATTCTCTTTACGTCATTTGTCTAAAAAAAGGTAAGGTATGCCATCTAGAGATGTATATGATTCTTGGTCATTGACTTGATCTCCATCATCAATAATAGTGAAATTCATGTTAGATGAGTTTTATACAAAGGTTCCACATGAAACCAGGCTAAGGGTTCAGATATAATAGAGATTTTAGAACCATACTTGGTTAAATGCCATATAATACTAATATGAAGTCAAGCACCCCCCAATCTTAGCTTTAAAATATCTTGATAAGTAAAGATCAAAGTGAGGTAGCACATTAAAAACCACCATATATTGAGAGTTAGATAAAGTATGAAAAACATGAAAAAATGACTATAAACCTTTTATTTTTCCAACTACTTTGGCGTCTGATCCATCAAGTTGTAACACTCCCCTTGTGTTTGGTTCATACATCAATTTTATCTTATTAGTTACTTGCTTTGGCATGACTGAGCTACTTTATCCACTATCTATTAGATAATTTTGAACCAATGAGTATCTAATAATAACATAAAGGTAGAATGGAGGAGAATTATCTTTTCTTTTAGTTTTGATTGGTTATCCACATTTGGCCTTCAATTCAGTTATCAAAATTACTCCTCTTTCACTAGGCTACCTAGATGATGCATTGATATTGAAAAGCTCATTTTGGAGTAAGTATCTTTGACCAGGTATATATAGTGTTTAACACATTGGAATACTTACATGAAAATTCTTTATCTGATCCACAATATTCATTAGATAACTACCAACTTTCTCTTTCACTCTAGAAGCCAAAACACTAACACTAGTTTGTGTAACATGATGTGTAGGAGAAGGAATAAAATAAGATATAACATTATGAGTTTTATAATTTAACTAAGATGTGGGATATGAATTTGGAATACCTAATCCTTGAGGTGTTTTAGAGTTCAAATTTGGGCCACTACTTGATCCTTGTACTTATTCAACCAGTCTCTTCTTTGACCTTGTGTTTGTAACTATGGAGCTTGAGCCAATGTTGAGATTTCCTTGATAATTACCTATAAATGATTCCTATTTATATTAATTAATTATGGCAAATTTTGATTTTGTATTTCCTCCATTATTCTCTCCTCCACTAGGCATATCCTCTTGAGTCATGGAAGGAATTCTTACCCATTGATCTGTATAGGCTTAATTGACTACATCAATTGTGTAGGTAGAAGAGTCATGAGGCTGATCCCCTGAAGCTTGCTCTCCATTATATATTAAAATTTTTTTTTAGATAGGTAAAATTTATTTATAAGTAAAAGGAACATTATGAATTTATCCATTGTTTTTCTTCACTTGAGTTAGTTGTCCTTGTCCTTGATATTGACCTTGAAAAGGTTGTCTAGGATCTTGATATGATTTATAAGGTTGGAAAGGACCCTAATAAGACATCTAGGCCTCAATTATTTTTATTTCCTCTTGAGATATATAAACTCTTATATAATATCCTTAATCATATCTTCTTTGTTTTGCTTGCTTAGTTGATTAGGGGAAACTTATTTTTACTTGGGTGTAGGAATATGAGCAATGGTAGGCATAACAACTTTAACATCAGGAAATAAAGGCATGTGAGGTATAGGGGATATATTACCATCTTGAATAAGTTATTTCTTATCCCTTATGGTCTTCTAATAGACATTAGGTAAAGTATACCCTCCCATCAATTGAATCATGATATATATATCACAATTGAAAGCCTTAATATATTAAAGTAAATCATGATGTGCAGTAGGCCTTACCAAGAGTGGGATCCTATCCCAAAGTTTTTAGAATTTTGTGTTAAAGTATTGAATGGCCTCTTTAGGTGATCTCTTTATTTTAGTCAATTTATCAATCAAAGACAAGTGGTCATATTTATCTTCAAATATCCTCCTCAAAGAATCACCCAATTCATCCCATGTAGTGATGGAGTTGGGGGCCAAAGTCACATACCAATCAAGTTCCATCCCATTAAAAGAGACAATAATAAAACCAATGGCAAAATCCTCTTTATTGATGTTATTAATATTACACAAATTGGTAATATTTCTTATGTGTTCAATAGGGGTAGTGGCATCTTCTCTAATGTATGAAGGCACACATTTAATGGCTAACATATAGGGATGACATTATAGTGAGTAAGTGATAAACGGATATGGACATTGAAGGAAACAAAGAGATGATTTATATCCATTTTATTATCCTTAGGAGAACCTGGATGATATGGAATAAAGAGTATTCTTTTAGGTGACTTCATGTATGGTAAAGTACAATGATTTTTTATATGAAAGTAAAGGTAATTCAAGAAATTTAAATGTAATACATTTCAATTGTGATATTTTAGTCACCTTTGGCATGAAATTTGGCCTACTAGTCAATAACTAGGATTTCAAAGCCTTTTGGAGTCACCAAATGTTGTATCAAGGAAGCTTTATAACTTCAAATTTTCTAAGGTCATCGTTTACCATTGACAAATTCTTAGACTATGAGTCCCACCGAGCATGCCAAAAATTTTATTAATCAAAATTTCATTCTTAAGGAGGTATAATTTAGCATCTTTAAATTTTATGTAACACAAAAACATATCTTAAGTTATGGGTGGTTTATGAGAGAGATGAGTCTCTAGATTTAAGGTCTATCTCCCTTACACCACAACTACAACTAACCAATAGTCTAATAACTTTGAATGGAAAAGGATAAAATAAGACTAACACTAATATAATAGAGGTGATGCACCAAAATATATTCCACAAACCTAAACGAACTTGCAGTATGAAAGACAATTCAAAAAACTGATCCTAACACCCAAGGTTCCCTTAACAAAATTATTTAGATATAAAGGTTGAATGAAATGTGTTTATAAAAGTAGATGATTATAAAGTATGATATTACACACTAATATACTTATTTAAACTTAAATACACACAAAAAAACCATTTACACTTGATATGACCTACTAAAAGTCAAATTACTTACACCAAGTGTGAAAGAGTGAGATGAACACAAGGAAAGATGGTCTTCACTTGATATTCACTATAAACCACTTCAAATAATTAAACAAGAATTTGAGAAATCAAAAATAATTTGAAATATATTTTATTCAAATGCAAAATTAGTAGTCATTTTATTAGGGTTGCACCATATCAAATGTTCTTACCTTACAAGGCTAAAAGTGGCTACGTGTATAGAGTACCCAAAAGAGAGATAGAGGGGGGCATATTATAAGGAGAATACCAAGTATCCAACATGATTTACAACAATAAATGAGTTATATAAAAGTATAAATAGTCTTAAAAATTCATGTGTCACACTTATTAATATGATCCAATCGTCAAAGTGGTGTAGGAGTTAGAACTTGGCTTGATACCTTGACCATCATCTCAAAAATTACCATTCCTTGCAAAAGAAGAGTGACAAATGGGATTTTAAATCATAAATTTACCATTAATTCATTTATACATCCTTATTAGACACATATAATGCATTAGGAAACTCATTTGATCTAACATTTCATTATTCATATGCCTTGGTGTCTTGAAACTCCTTAATTCCCATGCCTAGCTTAGTCTAAGTGGGCCAAAACTTAACTTCATCTAATCCAAGTCACTCTTTCTCAATGGATGGAATTAAAATATATTATTAGACCTAAAATTATCCATTTTACTTATTGTAATAAATCCCAAGACTCTATTTTTCACTCCAAACCTTTACTAGTCTTATTTTCCTTGTAGCCCTAAAAACCTATAAATGTCCTTGTGTATAATAATGTATGAAATGTTATCCTATTAGGTTTACCCTATTAGTTTAGAGTTTATAATTATAAGGGAGATGTCTCAAGATACATTCTTAGGGATGACCATATCAATAGGACTCATTCCCTATTAGATGTCTGATAGGTCAACTACTTCACTAGTGGAGGTGGTCTTCAGACATAGCCTCAAGCCGATCAAGTGTTCAATGAGATGTCGGTCAGGGTTAGTCATGATACCTATATTCAATAAGATGAGGCAGGTTAGAGGTTTGTGGCATAGAAGGTATGCATAACCACTTTTAAAATCCTCTTGATGGTGGTGCAAGGGCTTTGATTAGTGCTTAGCCTGCCCTATAAGCAATGAAAACATCCAAGACTAGGCCACAAATGTTGTCAAAGCCTAGCTTAATGGTTAGAGAGGGAAATTATGGGGTTTTTATATAATAAGAAGTGAATTTGAAGGATTAGGTCATGGATTTATCTCTATGATCAAAGATATATTGAGGGTGGAATAGGTTACTTTTGAAGGGTAAGGGTGTCTTAACAATTGCCAAACCATTGGATTCCTCAGAGGCAACAGTTGAAGGGAGTTTGAATTCAGCCAAGCCATAGTTGGAAATCATGAATTAGACGAATGGTATAGTGAAGGATCAAGCAAGGGTAGGGAATCCAATTGTGGTCAATTTTAAAGTAAAATAAGAATGGTATTTTGAGAGGGGTTTGATCTATCCCTTTGATAGATTTTGGCCATCCCTTTCAGATCTGTAGAAATGGATTTCATTTTTTTGATGTCCACTACTGACAGGTGGTATGGAAATTTTTATTTGTGTGAAAGGATTTTTTATTATGCCTTTTGATAATGTAAATGATCAAAATAAGATTTTAAAGTAAAAACTTGGAAAATAGAAACTCATATTCTATTATTGAAATCATGGTTTCCATATTTTAATCCTTAAACTAAAAATATCTCAATTCTCCTGATTTGGGTAAGGTTGCCATACCTCCCTCTCTAGTTTTGGAATAAATCTAGTCTCAAAGTTATTGGTAAAGCTTCGGGGAAGCTATTAGAAATTGATGTATCCTCACTTGATTTTTCCTAAAAAACCTATGATATATTTTTGGTTTGTTTATATTTATGAAGGATTTACCAGATAAGATTGAATTAAAATTTGAAGAGAGGTTCTAGTCTCAATCTATTGATTTTGAAAAAAATTCTTCTAGATACAGAAATTACTTTCAATTATGTCATGTTTTAGACTTGTATCCTAAATCTAAGAGGAAATTAGTACAATCCTAGGGCAAGGAAGCTAAAGAAGAGATTTTAAAATTGAATCTTTCAAGTAATCATGAATTGAATTTTGGTAAATTAACAGTCTTCATCAGAGAAGATTTCAGAGTATAGTAAAAAACTAGTGGTTCTCTCCTCATTGAATGCTAAGATTAATGGATATAGTGAGAAGAGTGATAGGGTCTTTAATAGTAATAATCATGCCGATAAATTTAGTGATAAAAAATTAGGTGGTGTGGAAGGTCAGGTTTCAAACAATATGAGTAATCAAGAAGAATGGCAAATAGTTAGCAAAATAAAAAAAGGAGACACTTTTCCAAAATATCCTAAAAGGGATATGAGTTCCCATGGATGATGGAAGAGGTCTTGGTAGTAATTTGTGAATTTTTGGGCTGAAATTAATTATCTTTTAACATTTATTTTTTTTGTTTCTTTTATTATTGTTAGCCTTATGCTTTATCAATTATTATGTTAAGCCAAGCTTATGTTATTTTTTTGAATCTTGATGTTTATGGCCTGGGGACCCAATTTTTCAATAGTATAAAAAAATATTATATGAATGGTAATGAAAAAATGGAATATTTTGGGACCCAATATGTCCTCATAGCTTGATGTCAAATTTCATGTTCAGATTTTGAGTGGAAGTGATATTTTCTACCTTTCTTTCTCCTCAATTAGGCCTCAATTATGGATCATTTCTTAGAACCCAATTTTTATGATCCAAACCTCTCCTATGAATTTTAAATAACCAAAAATAATTTTAATCAATTTTTTTAAGCTATCAACAAACTCCATTTCAAATTTGAGTTCTTAAGACCCTATGGAAATGTGAGAACCATGAAATGACCTTACCACCTAGTCTCATTTTAGGCTTGTTTGATACTACCTTGGAAAATGAAATTTGTTTGACCATGCACATTTTTTTGAGCTTGAATATCTATGAAACATCCTATATGCCCTCATCCCATGGTTGGAAAGTTTCCCTTAGTTTAGAACCCCAATAAAACACCTAAAATAGTGCATTCGTTATAGTCTATACAACTACAAGTAATCAAAAAATACTCATGGATGATATAATTTTAGTAATAAAAAACATACAAGAGGTTTAGATATTAAAATAGGTCATTACATGTTATTTATAAATCTATTTCTCTTGGCTTGTTGCTATCAAGGTTTTAGGAGGGTTTTAAACATGTTTTATTTGTGAGGATTGTTCATAAAGAATAGATCCTATTCATCTCAAATAATTCCATAATATTATTTTTAAGGGACCCATACATCACCTCAAATAACCAATGGGTCCCATTAAAATTCTCATGAAATTTTTGAGTGTGATAAGGGTCTCCTCGGGTTGCAAGCAATCCATTTCAGAGGGGTTGATGATTTTAACTATTGTTCATGCATATCAAAGACTTAAAGAAATAAATGATACCTCAATAATTATTTAAAGGTAATTTTATACCTCATAAAAAAAAAATTGGATGCATTCATTGGGTTCATGATATTACCAATCAGGAGAAGACTATTTTTGAGGTGTTTGCTTGTATGAGATGAACTTGAGAAAGGGCCTAAGGTCAAAATTTTCATTTAATTAATTTTTTTAATCTTTTGATGGTATTAGAGACTATAAAATATCATATTTAACTTTTTAAAACATTCAAACCATCCCTTTAATTCCAAAATACCACTTGTTCCTGACTGAACTTATGATCTTGTATGTGTCTTATGCTTGTTTGGCCTAGAACATAACTTATCTTCATTATATCTCTTGCCATCAAGTATGAGGGTTTTATAGAGATTTAATTATCACCATGACATATTATAAAGAGTTATTCCTTCCCTATTTTTATTTTTTACTTAAAAAAAAAAATCCTTCACTTGACAATGCAAACAAACCTTCATATACAGGGCTTAGGTCTCTATTGTGGCTAGTCACTATATTCATTAGGTTTGAGGGTTTTAGATGAGGTTTTAATGACACTATATGAATCCATTTAAAAATAAAATATGATATTATTTTCCTAAAAATTATAATATAAATTTAACACTTATTTAATCAAGGAAAAACTCTCATGATCTTGGGTATACCTGTAGGTTGTCATCTAGCTGCATTAAAAGGGGTTTGGGACTCTATTTGATCAATCTGACTAGTTATCTCTTAATGTTTCCTTCTATCTCCAAATGAACATATTGACCTATATGTTCACTTGAGATAGGATTTAGTGTTCTTCATACACATTTTTTTCCTTCTTTAGGCTTAAAACCAACGTATTACTGACTATTACCTATAGGTGTCTATAGGGAAGTATGATTGTATTATTTATCTTTTAGATCTCCACTCCAATTCACTTAGAATAAAATTAATTCTTTAATTGATTATAATCTATAAGCATTTCATAATACACTATAAATTCATTTATGTCTTCATAACCTACCACATTTAAGGATGCTTTTTCAAAGTAGTGGTAGGCAACCATTAAGGTAGTTTGAGAATTAGGCTTGAAACTTAATCTTCTCACTTGTTCATGGTGATTTAAGAAATTTAAAAACTGAAAAGGAGTTTATTCTACTTATACTTTTATATTTCATGATCTTTTATGGCAATTCACAACTTTTGCCTTTGTTTATTCCTTACTCAGACATGTGTAGGCATGCTAGCTTATGAACTCTATCTTATTATTTGTATCTTACCTTAAACATGGATAGGTGATATTAAATATTTTTTGAATTTTATTTATTTACATTGTAGATAGATTTAATGATTTGACTTGTTGTTTTGTAAAGCATTAAACTTAAATCCATAAAGAGGGCCTAGAGGCGTAGGGCTTATAGGCCTCTTTTGCTTTCATAGGATGCTAAGAGAGACTGATGAGTTATTACACCCATTTAAAATATTTCCAATATCATATTGTCCAAATTGATTGTCATTATTTCAATTGATTACAAATACTATGATCAAGAAGTACATCATCTTCAAATTATCTCTATAGTTCATATGGGCTTGTATATGGTATTGTAGACTATGTAAAGAGTTTTGGTATATTCACCTTTTTCTTGGTGATAGTAGTGAGGATAATATCATTGTTATATTTATTTATATGATTTTTTAGTGACTATCCCATAATCTTGACATCATAAACCTAATTTTATGAATCCTTACTCATAGGTCTATTCATGTGATTGATAGAAACACTTATGAATTTTGCTTGAGAGTAAAAATCTAGACCTCCACTCTCACTTCCTTTTAATATATTATGTAAATTTATTTATCATTTACTTAAATGTTTTATAATCACCATTTAGACTCACATTTACAATCATACCTAGAGAAGTTTGCTTACAAACATAGACCATGATTTCAAGGGGTGCAAAAGTGGATGTTTCTTGAAGGATTATTTACAAAGAGGTGATTCTAAAGATATAAAACATGAATTATGGGAGATTAGGATAATATTTAAGATAAATGGATTTATAGAAACCTCTTGAAGTGACCAAAATCTCAAACAACCAAAACTTGCAGCAAGAGTGACTAAAACACCCTATACATTGAGATACTTTTCCTCTTATTGAAGACACTTCAATGATGATTTATATAATTAAACCACCATTATAAGGATTTATTTGAAATATGAAAACAATCCTAATAAAATTCTTCTCCATGAAATTCTAAAGTGGATAAATAGACTCCAAATCAGACCTTGCTTAGACGGATAGGGCATAGTGACCCAATAACACTCTTAGTATTTTTTCATAAATGAGGGGACATTAATATGAAAAAAAATTCCACTAATTTTTATATTATTAAGACACCTAAAAATATAAAAAATTTAATATCCTAATTCTCTCTTTAATACCCGTACCATCTACTTGAATTTTACCTTTTTAAGATTGTGAAGCCAGTGATGATGGAGGAAAGAAAATGTCTGAAGTGTCTGTTCAACCTTAAAATTGGTATAAATCCCTAAAATTAGTTTATTAATCCCAAAGGAAACTTTGAAACTATTTTCAATTTAAATGTAATCTTCCAAGACCATACAAGTGCGTAAAAGTGATTGTAAAGTGTCATTTTGCTCATTTTATACATTAAACTAGAGATTATGTTAGTCTCTGACCATCCTTGAATATTATCTGACCTATATATGACATAATTTTCATTATTAGTCTTATTTAAACATTTATATTTTAATGTGTTACAACTCCATAAAATAGGCCAAAAGTTGGTAGAATTATCATTTTAGCACATAAGGATATAATAAAATGTTAACACATGATAATATGACCTTAAATAAATGTTAATTTTTTTATAATGACTCAAAACCATATAAAATCTTTGACAATGTTTGAAAACACCAAGACCTTGTAAATGACCCCTAGCACTGGACAAGTGCATGTGAGACCAAACCTTGGAACAAGCTAGGAAATGACTAATGTGATCATATAAAACTAAGACCATTAAAGACCATGAAAATACCACATAAAAGTTTTTAAAACCCTATGAATTTTTTAACTTAGAGGGGTTGACCAATTTTGACTTGAGTTCAAATTTTGGCCAATAGGTATGACTCAACAATTGAATGAATATATTGAGAGTATCACCATTTATACACATGGGATTGTTTTTATGTGGAATGTTATAAGAAACATAAAAATTTAATAACATATTCATTTACTTCATATAAAATCTTTTAAATCTCATATTCTAGATAATATGTTATAGTCAAATTCTATTTTAAATGATGTTCTCAACATGCAACTTTCAGATGACTTGATTATCAAAATTTTCCAATTATTAATGGTCATTTGGAACCCTCAAATCAACTTCATGTAATATTTATATCTATAGGATACTATGAGGATCCTATGTTAATCTTAATTATGTTTCTCCCTATAACATTTATTTTTAGTAGTTTACTTTACCTATCGATTCTCGACATGCATTTCAATGCTTCTAATAGGCCTTCATAGGTTAATACATTATAAAAAATGGACCTATAACCACATAAAAGAGTATCTAATATGTTATATAAGGTCAAAATAAGGATATGTTTGATCACATATTTATATCTTATTTTTCATCTACACTCCTTGATTTATAAATCATGTGATTTTTAAATGCAAAATATCATTATGAATAGCCTTATATCACCTATCAAAGATAAATAAATTAGAACAACTTCCAAGTCATTAATTTATTTTTATACTATGAATACCGACCTTGAATTAAAAATACTAGTTTGACCTAAGGTCCATACCTCACCTCATAAGGATTTACACATTTATAATACTCATGCATTTACTATAATCATATCTACTATTTGGGTTTAGTAAAGAATAAAATAGAAAATGATACCTATATCAATTCAAACCAAAATGTTTTATAGGAATAAATACATCATAGTAGAATCCTTATCGGATAAGAATTTGATTGAGTTAATTCATATCCATGAAATCAATCTAAAACATATGACAAAATTTTAAAATGAAAGAGTATGTTTATCTTTTCATATAATTATAGGTCATTCAAAAACTGTATGTATTGATGTGAGGGAAAAAATTTAAGATCTCGTCGATGAATACAAGATCATGCTCGACTACAAAACTTCCCTAGGAAAAGGCATTTCTTACAAATAAAATCAACCTTTTAATAATGTTTCACAATTATAAAAATTTGAGACCAATGAGAAATACCAATGCATTCAAGACTTTAATAATGAAAGTGATTATCTAATTCATGATGATATATACATGGTGTGTCTATTTGACCTCCAACATATGGATTATAACCTCGCACATTGTAACATGGATTTTAACATGTAAATATTTCAACATTTAATTTTAGTTCAACCATTTCTTATTTTGTTTATGGTATACAATTATTATTTCATATCAGGACCCTTCCTTATTCTAATTTAAACACAATGTTATTGCTTCTTATACCTGATTACATTTTTATTGAGATTTTTACTACATCGTTAGAGATCCACTACTTAAGATACATCTGGATAATACCACTAACTTCTTTAGAAGTGATACTTTATTTGTATCCCATGCTTTCTCCATGATAGCTATCTCATTTCATAATTTATGTTCTCTTTTCCTATTTTTTCTACTTTTAACAATTAATGTGTTACATTTGACTATATTTATGACTATGACATTATGCCTTAGGAAAACTTATACACTAGTCATCCCTACCAACACATGGTACTTCATTTATGCATAATTATTATTAGGAATAGTTTAATGTGTGATCTCACCATAAACTTGAAAATGAAAAGAAACATTGATAATTAAAAAATCATTTATCTTCATCATATAATTCTTATCTACCTATGTTATAAATTCATCTTTTCCATGTGTGCTTCTCATGGTATATTTTGAGTGCACAAAAATATTTTCCCTACATAAATTATGCCTTCAAGTCATATTGAAGTCACAAGGGGCCTTAGTATAAAAAAAAAAAATTAAAAATTAAACTTAAAATTATAATATTAAAATCATAATTGAAGTTAGACCATCAATTATAGTCCAACTTAAAATCCCCCTTGAGATTGTAATTTGAAGAGGACATATTTATGGTTTTATTAAATATTTTTTATGGAAGAGTAACATCATGAACTTAAGAGTACCTTAGGATTGAATCAAAATAGGGATACATTAGGACATATTTAGCCTACCTTAAATTTTCAAATTAAATGTGTTGAAGTGATCAGTAGTTTATGTTATGTTATGCTTAGGTTATTAATGGTGTGCAAATGTGATTACTACTTCTTATGTGTTTTCCACATTAGAGGTAAACGTTAATATAAGGTTGTTATTATTATTTATGGGTTATACAAAATACCTTGATCTCATATATAGATGCTATTTTAGTGCATTATATAATGATAAGTAGAGATAATTATTCATTTTAATAAGCTTTGAGATCAATTGATAGAGTGTGCTCATTTCTTGGCATTCAAAAGCTTGTTTGGTAGTGGTTTTGTCATTCCCACTAGATCCTAAATATCTATGTTTCCTCCTCTCTCACAACTCCTTCATGGTACTAGAGCTTTGGAGTATTATTAAAATCCATTACCCATAACTTCATGACCACACTCCATTATTCATTGCTCCAATTTTCTTTAGTGAATTTTAAGTTATTTGCAAGGCTTTAACTTGATTTTTATGTTCATACTTTTTCTTTTGATTGGTAGATGGGTCATATGATTTATTGGGATAATTTTGCATCTAGTTTTCATTAGATATACATGATAAATTTGAAAATATACCTTTATTTTTGGTGGGATTTCACTCTATATGAACCTATCTTGCTCAAACCACATGGATTTTGGTATGGATATTATAAATCTAGCTCACTCCACTCTTTTACAGCGTACAACATCCCCCTGCAAGCTCCATTGATGGCTCACTACAAAAATTATAGTAATTTAATTTATTGTATTTTTATTCAATCCATATAATTCAACCAAAAATGGCTCATGCCACTCTCGTAACATAGTGGATATGGTGTATTTTATTTGCATTTGGTTACTTGTTAATCCACAACAAATGTAAGTTCCTCCTATACTTTTTAAGGCTAGTTAGTTCCTCCATGACTTGAATAATTTACATATATTAAATGGCCTTATTTTATCCAACTAAAATATACCTACATATATTTTTAAATATCCATCCATGACCTTATCCATCGAATTCATCATGTTCATCATTGTTCCTTCCTCTCCATCTTCACTAGGCCAAATCCATCCTAGTGGCTCACCCCACCTAGACAAAGCTTGCCCTTTTTTACATATTTTATTTGTTAAGAAATAGTGGCCTTATCATGGACATCTACCATCACACTTGATAAATTGGATGTCTTATTCCATGCAGGACTCACACAATAGATCCTGAGGATCAGACCATGTGGATGGTGCCATTATTGTGGAGAGGTCATAGTTGAATCAAAAAGTGTAATCCAATAGAAAAAGTGAAGTATAATGTCATTGGGTTTGGATAATTGAATCATTTATTATCATAGACTTATTCAAGCCAAAATTTATGCAATGAAAACAAATAAATCATGAGAAAGGAGAAATCACTTTGCTAGGGTTTCCTAGTTTGTGTCTTCATGCTTATGTCATTTACCCATATTGTTTGTACCATTAAGCCCATGGAAATTTATAGGGATGAAATGAATTAATTATGATACGTGCATCACCCTTTAGTTGGGAATTTTCTATATTGATGGCTTCTTTGTTCTCTACTACTTCTGTTGATTTAGAAGATAGAGATAATGGAACCTAATCAAGATTAGAAGTTTATTTCCAAACTCTATAATGAGGTAATTCCTCATCCTCCCCCTCCCTTTTATAGGTAAGTATTCATGTTTTTGATCCTTAAATTTTTTGAAAGTGATATGAAAATTTATCTATCATTACTTATTTTATTGGCTACATCCCCTTAGAGGATTACCTCCATAATTGGCTCTACAACAATTAGGAGTCATTAGGTGTCCATGTCTCTAGAATCCAAATCCTTATCAAAGGTTTCTTCTTGTTTACCTTTAAGGATCCCTATAAGACATAATTAATTCTCATGAAGTCTAATGTTTGGTTCATTCACAACCAACTTATGATTTTATCTCCCTAGTCTCATTATTTTAAGGTTTTTGATAATGCCAACATTCATGTCCTTATCTGGTTGAGATTCTCAATCTACCAATTTATCCCTAAGATTTTATTCTCCAAATAATCACTCTCATAGGATGCATGGTTATGATTGAAACATATAGGTGGTTCTCCCCTCACCCAAACATGTGAGTCTATATGTAGGTTGGCCTCTCTAAGGAGAAAACAATTCATCAAAGTCTAATCTAGGGTGACCTAGTGGTTATAAAAGGTTATTTATTTCAACCTTCCCAAAACTTATTTTTGTTGTCAATTTTTAGACCACCACATGAAATATTATCCTCACATAGGTCATCCCAAGACTCTTCAGTTGCCTCCCTAGACCACGAAGCCCAAACTAATAGACCAAGGTGATAGATAGTACACAATAACCTTTAAATAGTTATTGATCCCTAAGAAATAATACACACCTCAACTACCACCTCAAGTGGATTATCCTATAGTTATGTCACTCTCTCAAGGTACTTCTCTATTTCCCCTACCAAGCCATTTCCTCTCAAACTGTAGAATGTTTCTCTGACCTCCCAAAATCTCATGATGCCTATGGATGAGGTTATCTCAACTAGTGGCTCATTCTCATATTGGTATCTTATCCCACCTCACATGAGAGCTAACTCTCCTTAGCAGGATCATGATACCAAATATCATTTCATTATAATTGATAGAATCTCTCACCCTCACCAACATAGTAGCTTTACATTATTGACAGATTTTGAGGATGGGAAAATGGAGATTCAAATGGATCATCCTTTTCTATTAATGTTTTATCATGGAATGTTAGGCTTCTTATAGAGTATACCCATAAATATTTTATGCAATTTGTTTCTTAATAGATTAGTTTCATAGATATTCTCTGTCTACAGTAAGTTAATGTATCTAGATTTCTCCTCAAGATGTCCCTACTCAAAATTTGTCATGATGCCACCTAGATAACCACTTTACATGAGGAGGGGCATGGAATCAATTGAATTTTAGTTACTCCTAAGGTCTCCTATGAAATTATTTCCATTAGGGAGGACCCATCACATCATGAAATATGGATTATTCTTAGCATTTATGGCCATACATTTTACATTATCAACATCTATGCTACCATTCCCTACTTTGGTGATATTTAACATATATGTTACCTCTTATAACATGGTTTGTGTGTAGTGAATTAAATATGATTGAAAAACCCCATGACAAGGTTATGGCCCTACTTATTCATTAGTGGGTTGGTGAACATGAGGCTCGGTACTATCTTAAGAATAAATAGGGGATTGTAGACTCTCTCCTCCAATGATAGATTTTAATATCATGTCTTGGTTTACATGGTCCAAATACCAAACTTGGGATCACCATGTGATCAAGTGACTTGATTACTTTATGATGTCAAATAAAAATATTTTTTCCTTTTCCTGTATTGATGACTAGTCTATAAGTGCCCAGTCCGGTGTTATTTTTTGTAGCCACTCACCCTTATTTTGCAAAATGGAATGGACCTCTTGGTAGTATAATGTGTCATGTAATTAGTTTATCCTAAATACCTATATGATAAGTCATGTTGGTACCATATTGATCATCTAGTAGATCTAAAACCTAGACCTATGATCCCCACATGCCACCAACTAGATCGAGTGGTGTAATGAGGACATTTTGTGCACCCCCTCCTACCTCTGTCACTATGGAAAACATGTCACTTAAATCCACAAAAATTCCAAGGATGCCACTCTTAGTGAGTTCAAACAAGTCTCTACCTCCCTTGAGATTGATACTTTCAACATCCAATTGTGTAGTCTTGTTGCCTTCATTAAACACCACATCAAGGTGGCAAATAGTCATGTAGCTAGAGGTGCCTAGTTCTGCACTCGATTGCATTGTCTCAAAATTAGTGATAAAGCCTTCAAGGATTTATTAAAAACACTAAAATATAAGCAAGTTCATAGGTAAATTAAATCCATTCAAGTGGCTCTATCACATCTTAATTCCTAGTCTGATATATCCTTGACCTTTATTGAGTATTACAAGCTAGTTTTCCATGCCTAGACTTTCAAGCCTGAGCTGTCCCAAGCTCTTTAGAATTGCCTCAATGTGATGGATTGAAAGCTCAATCCAACCAATAAGTGGATCTATGATTCCCTACTCACATTTTAGGATCTTATAAAGGCTTTATACTATATAATCAATCATAAATCCCTTAGCTTTAATGGTTTTCCTTGCAAAATTTACAGTTCCACTTGGGGTTTACTAGTCATGACTTGTTGAGTGTATAAAAAGAAGCCTTGTAAAATAAATATCTTAGACCCCTATTTAATCAAGGAAATATCAAATTTATTCCCAAATCTAGATAACCTTAATTTCTCACTAGTAGGATGTTGATAACCCTACTCAATGTCTCTTATAATATTCTTGCCAAAGCCCTTGCCAACCATAATTGGCTAATCTTACATTCCATTAGTAGACCAAAAAATAGGATTTATTAGATGAATATATATTTTGGATAGTATTATTGTGGTCTAGGAGGTCATGGCCATGGCCCTCTCCTCTCTTCATATAATTAATTTTCATAAATTGGATATTGAAAAGGCTTATGACATGATTGAGGTGCATTTTATTCTTTCCATGCTCAAGCCTCTTAGATTTAGCCCCTATTTCATTTATGTAGTGAAATATTTACTTCATGATTCCTCAACCTACCTCACTATCATAGGGCATCAAATCCTAGAGATCAAGATCCAAAATTCTATTCACCTAGGTTGTCCCCTTACTCTAATGCTCTATATTTTAGCCACTAAATCCATAGGTTACCTTTTGGATTCTATGGATTTATAGGGACTTATTCATGGCATTATGTCTCCCTCCTACACCTCTCATCTCATTAATGAACACATTGTAGATAATACCTTACTCATTTTTTTAAAAACTAAAATGGGGTGAAAATATTATTGAAAACAGAGAAAGAACAAAATTACAAAGTTTTATCTTGGTCAACCAGTTGATCAAACTTCCAGGATAAATATGGAGGTAGCATCTTATGTTCTAAAATGTTCCACAAAGGCCCATGTTTGGAGGCCCATTTGGCTAGGTAGTCAGCCACCCCGTTCCATTCACGGGGAATATACCGAAAGGAAATAGACTCTAAAAAAGTACAGAGCTAGAGGAGTTGAAGCGCCACTCTAGCCAAATGCCAATCATTAGTTTCAAAATTTTGATCATTCAACATATTAATTACAACCTATGAATCAGATTCACAAATGATTCTATTCCAACCGAGAGAGCAACACTATTGGATAGCAACAAGAATCGCAAGAGCTTCCATGAAGGTGTTAGAATACTAGCCTTTGTGAATAGAGAAGAAAAAAATCACCTGACCTGATCTGTCACGCCCCACCCCACCAATCCTAGCTAGACCAAGATTCCCACAAGATGATTCATCAGTGTTGATTTTCATCCAACCAGCCTTAGGGGGAGACCACCGACCCATCTTATCAACAGGCCGCTTGGATGGACCACGGGCATGTGCAGCAGAAAGAGGGATAAGGGGAGGACCCCTAGGGGCGACAAGAGCAAGGCACGCAAACACTTTGGCATTAGATAAACACAAGTCCTCCACCAAGTCACACTTAGCATAGAGCATTTCAAAAAGAGAGCTCAGAATTCTTCCCCATAAGACACTAATCTCAGTATTGGTACCTTGTAAAATTTGCCTATTTCTCTCTAGCCATAGCTGCCATAGGATGAAAGTTGGGATAATGCACCAAGAAACCTAGAGAAAAGAAGATTGAGAGGGGGGATGACCCAAGCAGTCCCAGAATTTAGCTAAAGAAGAGATGTACCAGTAGGGGTGATCCCATACATCCCACCATATGTGCCAGATTTGTTTGGCAATAGGACACTAAAAGAAAAGATGGGAAATAGTCTCCATATAGCTGTGATAAAGGATGCACATGGAGGGCCCCTGGAAACCCCACTTGTAGAGGTTCTCCTATGTAAGACATATATTGTGAACCAACACCCAAATAAAGAAGTTACAGTTGGGCCAAGAGTAGCTATTCCAAATTTTGGTCTCCCAAGGGATCATCACCTCTCCCAAGAGATGTTTAGTCAAAGTAAGGTATCTAGCAGAAACATAATACTTCCCTGAAGGGTCTCCCCCCAAGCCAAAAAATCACACCCCTGTAGAGAACTACATTCCCTAGATGCCAATAATAAGGATAGCTCCAACTGATCCTCAACAGAGCCTCCCGAAGGCTAGTCCAAGGAATTCTTCCATCTGTATCCCACTGCCATACCCAACTTGATGGCCTCCTTATAATGATCCAACGTGTTCCACCCAGCATCCAGCATAGCATCACAGAGCAACTACAAATGTGGATGAGAGGATAAGAGAGGGGGGTGCCCATCCTAGGAGTCACTCCAAAAAAGAGTTTCCATTCCCCTGTTGCTGATCCAAAAAAGGTTGTTCTTCACCAACTGAGCTCCCCTCTTGAGAGTGTTCCAAACCATCAACCCTCTCCCCTCAAGGGGGATTCTTAGAATATCTTCAGGCCACTCCCTAGGGTAGCATTTCAAGGCCAAAATATAGGCCTAGAGTTGGGCCATACTGGAGCACCAGTGCCAATAGAGTTTGGTAGAAAGAGCTTGACTGTTCAAAATTATGGAGTGTAGCCCAAGGCCACCTTCCTTTTTGGGCTGACAAATGGTGTCCCAGTTGAGAAGGCTCCATTTGGTGTTAAGCAGATTGCCACTCCATAAAAAATGCTAAGAAAGAGCATCGAATTCCTTCAAGAAGTACATAAGGGCAGCTTGTACCATGCTATGATAAATGGGGAGGGCTTGAATCACTGATTGTAAGAGTGTCACTCTACCAGTAGTGGAAAGCCATTTGTGCATCCAGTGATTAACTTTCTATCTAAGCTTGTCTAGCACTCTTTGCTAGAAGAGCCTTGGCTATCTTCCAACCACAATAGGGACCCGAAGGTAGGTAAGAGGAAGGGATTGTGATTGAAACCTCAGGATGGCCATGATCCTCCGTTGAATAGACTCAGGGGTGTTAAAAAACACAATGGAGGATTTGTGGTCATTAATCATCTATCCAGAAGCCACCATATAAGTGTCCAGAATAAGTTGGAAAACCTCTACTTCCCTGATGCAGGCTTTCCCCACCAGAGAAGTGTCATCAACAAACTGGAGGTGGGATAAAGTGGGTAATCCATGTCCCCACCACCAACCTTGTAGCACATGTTGAGAAACCCGAAGCTTGATGAGATGCCAAAGGCCTTCTGCTAGAATAATAAATAAATATGGAGAAAGAGGGTCTCCTGATACCTTCCTCATTCTTGAGGATCAAAATGCCAATTTTAATGAAGTCGTGCAATATATAGATATATTTTGTAGAGCTTATGACTATGGATTTCAATGGAGGAAATAATTGTGTTTTCATCAAATCATGATGCTTATGCCTGAGTGGATTCAAAATCTTAATTGGAAGTGGATTGATCGAGGGAATGATTCAATTTATTTGGCATCCCATTTTATTTTGGCAGCTCACCATCTGAGCTTTGGAAATACGTACTCAACAGGAACAAAAGGGAGATTGAGTATTGGATCACCAAGCCCTTTTCTCTAGTGGGAAAATTCCATATTTGTACCAAGACATTGGATTCCACTCATGTTTACTATTTCTCTTTCTAGGCTCCCTTTAAATCCACTTATGAAATTCTTTCCAAGATTTTTTGAGAGTTCCTTTGGGCCAATTCTAATAGGGCTCAGGGTTTTCATCAGGTGGCCTAGGATATTTATTGCCTTCCTCATGATAAAGGTGTCATGGGCATTATTGACACCTATTGTAAAAAGTATGGACTTGTGTGTTAATTGGTTTATTTAGGATATTAAGGGTAATGAGTCTCTTAAAACACTTATCCAATATTGTATCTCTTTGGTCTCTCACTATGGTGAAACTAATTAGTATAATATTGGATTTCAATACCTCCTCATCACTGATGTGTCCATTAAGAGTACAGGCTCCTTTATAGTTAAAAAGTATATGGAAGGCTTTCAAAGAATTCAACCCCCACTTATATTTGGTAGGGTTTGACATTAATATATGGTTATATTTTAATGATCATAGTTTATAGTGGTCTCATATTCTCACTAATTGTGACATCCCACTAGCTGAATTACCTAGAATTAAAGCTCTGCAATTATTTTGCAAAGGGAATCACACTATCTATGATTTGGTTACCTCTAGAGACTAGATTCCTTATCTTAATTTAAAAAACAAGTTTCAATTAATTAATGTTGACTTACCTTCCATACTTCACATTCAACAATTACTCCTTAGTGTTATGCTTTGTATACTTATCCTACATCTTCCTAAGGCTTGGTGGAAAGACTGGAGGTGGAACTGTGATACACACTTTAAAAGCTATTCTCATGGGATTATTTATCAAGTGATGAATCTATTTTATCCACCTCTCAAAAATCCCAATAGGTTATGTGGCCTTTAGTCCTCTCCCAAGACTTGGCTCACTCGTGTACATCACGTGTGTCACCTTGGCCTGAAACCCAAGTTGGCTCATTTATATGATGTTTACTTTACTATGGATCCCCCATGGCAAGAAGCTTCTACACTTATATATTCCCTAGCCTTTTGACCTATATTTAAAGTGGATATAATATTTTAAACATTTGTTTTGTTATTTTCATAAAGATCAATTTGCGTAACGATGGATTTAATCATTGTTCTAACATTATCATCCTGAGGCTTTCTCTTGGCATCAGGCGCTTTTTTGGGACTTTACAAATTATCTAACATCTATTGTCTTTCTCTAGTAATACTTTCATTTTATCATCCTCTTTTATCTTTCGAAATCCATAAATAATGTTATTTTTATTCATGAGGCATATGGAATTTCATCTTTTTGTTAATGAAAAGGTTATTTTTATTTCATCGATTGACATGCAAATTCAAACTCAAGTTGAGAAGATGACACTAGACCTTTGCCACTTATAGGATCTCTTTAACCATTGGGGGAGTGCCCCATGAGCTATGTGTAGAGTTTCACTATATGGCCCACCCTATAATCCCCTTCTACCTCTTTCAAAGAGGCATAAAAGTAGAAGCTAGTCTTCAAACATGCCACTTTTTGCCTCACCCTCCCCAATCAGGTGTTTAGAGTTTTCATGGAAATTATAATATTATTCCTTCATAGTGGTCTTTGATAAGCAATATTATTTTTGTGCATCCCACTAATGGTTGGCCTATCACTATTCATGATGACCCATTAGATGGGTAGACTACTCTAGACATTTCTGACATAGAACTTCCTACTTAGTGCTTCCTAAGGATGACCCTCCACCTCTACCTCCTCAAGTGGTGGCATGTGCTTAATTTTCTAGTTGGTTATTTGTTGTTGATCTCATTGTGCTCTAACTAGATATTTTTGAAGTTTTGAGCCAAGGTTTTTCTCTGGCATGGAGTATGGGTCATGATTTATTCTTCTAGATTACTTTGTAACCTTTTGTAATTACATTTTGTTGTTTAATATAATATGAAGCATTCTGATAGTAAAGAAAATATTTATTGTATTACCTTTCAATATTTGGTCTTCTAAACATCAAAAATATTCTCTTCCATTATAATATTTGAATAACTTCATATCCATTTAGTCTATGAAGATTTTACTAAATTCATTCTACATAGATGGTTAGGGGGTCAAGTGCTTTCCACTTCAAACGGGTTTTTTTTAAGGAAGTTTTTCAATAGTGGGAGATGATATTCTTTTTAAGGAAATTTTAAAGGGTGGACCTTTTTTGAAGTCTTGAAAAAGTCATTTGTTTTAGGACATCTTGTATATTAAGGGGGGTCAATATTGTTGTAAAGAGGGATATTATTTTTATCAAAAGATGTTAAGGGTTTTTCTAATTGAGATATTGAGGAAGAATAAATATTATATTCATTCCAACTACTTATTACAAATCCAAGCTACATATTTATATAAGAATATGAGCTTGAAATAGTTCCTAAAAACTAGGATAGATAAAACCAATGTAAGCAATAAAATCTCGCAAATATAAATCAAGAGTTATAATTACTAACAATAAAATATTTTGAAGATTTACTAACCTACTAATCTATCTAAAATAACGAACCATATTAAAAAAACTATGTGTAATTAAAAATTACTCATTTATTTAATAATGATGAATTAATAACTCCAACATCCCCCACCCCCTGCCATTAATTCAACATTTTCTCAAGTGAACAATAGATAAATTCTCTGAATGCCTCAAATTTTTCCCATGAAATTGTTTGGGTAAAAACATCTACATGTTGTTGATCTATCAGGCAATATTAGAGCTAGATGTTGTTCTTATGAACATGTTCACAAATGAAATGAACTTCATCCTCAATGTGTTTAGTGTGTTTATGAAACATTAGATTATGAACAAGATTAACTACTCTTAAATGTCTACATGAAGAATTTTTGGTTGATCCTATGGTAATCTAAATCCTTGAAGTATACATTTGAGCCAAATTGGTTCATATATAGCTCCTCCTCCGGCATGATATTTTGATTCTATGGAGGACCTTAAAACACAATTTTGCTTTTTAATCCCCCATGATATCGATCTAGATCCCAAAAAGAATACAAAAATAAAGTGGATTTCCTTTCATTAATGTTCCTTGCATGGTATGAGTCTGAGCATCCTGTCAAGAAGAAGTTATCATTCTTCTTATATTATAGGCCAAAATCCATAGTTCCTCTAATGTACCTCAATACTCATTTTGATACTTTTTAGTGACTGATCTTAGGCTCTTGCATGAACTTTGAGAGATAATTGATAGCATAACTAATGTCTGTCCTAGTGTAGGTTAGATAAATGAGACTCCCCATCAACTGTTGATATAGAGTTGTATTTACCTCTGGTGATGGATATGCTCAAGATAACTGAAGCTTTGTATCCATAGGTGTGGTAAATGATTTACTATCCATCATTTGAAATTTCTTGAGTGTTGTCTTGGCATACTTAAGTTGAGATACAAAAATGTGATTTTCTCTCTACCAAACTTCTAATCCAATACAATAGTGAAAAAATACAAGATATATCACGTTAAATTATTCATTTAGATCTTTCTTTGTTGATTCAATCATCTTCTTTGATCTACTAGTGATGAGTAGATCATCTATATATATAAATACAATTACTATCTCCCCCTTGTTGTTTGAGGCAGAGACTCAGATCATAAGGACTCCTTTCAAATCCATGTTTCAAGAGATGCTCATCAATCTTGATATACCATGCCTTGGGAGCCTATTTAAGACCATGCAATAATTTGACAAGTTCACAAACATTATCTTCTTTTGTTGATTTGATAAAACCTTCTACTTTAGTCATGTAGAATTCTTCTTGTAAGTTTCCATTAAGGAAAGCACTTTTTATATCCATTTTATGAACTTTCCAACCAAACTATGTAGTTAGAACAAATATCATCCTGATAGTTTTGATCTTTGTTATGAGACCAAATTTCTCTTCATAATTAATGCCTTCTTTTTTAGCATACCCCTTCATAACCAGTCTTGCCTTATGCTTGTCAAGATTGCCATCTGCTTTATACTTGATCCTGAAAATCCATTTGCATCTAATTGGCTTGTTCCCTGGTGTAAGATCTACAAGTTTCCATATTTTATTTTTCATCGATGAATTCTATTCCACATCCATGAAATCTTTCCAAGGTTTCAGTTGTAAGGCTTCCTAAACTATAGAGGGCTTGATAGATTCAACAACTATACTCATTAAGGCCAAATTGACCTCATCACAGGCCATATTATGATTCCTTGGTCCAATGGTGGATGTGTTTGGAACACCATCTCATTTTGCATCTATGAGAGTATTTATATACCATTTATGCATATGTTGAGTAGTTTTTATGGGTGATGGAGCTACACCATTATTACCATCATCATTAATATATACATCTAGGAGATCACCATCTTCTATAATTTATATGGGACTAATTTGTTTACTAGGAGCACTTGTAAAAGGAATTTTTTTTCTTTCTTTTTAAAGAATTCAACATTCCTGATAGTGTATATTTGTCAAGTTTTGGATCCATGAGTCTATAGGTAAATGCTTCTTCACTATACCCTAATAACACATATTTTTTGGCTTTCATATCAAGATTAGTTCATTATACTTTAGGAATGTGCATACTTTCTTGACATCCAAAAACTTGAAGATGTGCTATAGATGGATTTTTTCCTAACCAGGCTTCATGTGGTGTTACTCCATTAAGATCTATATTGGGTACTCTATTGAGTAGATATATAGTAGTTTTAGAAGCTTCCACCCAAAATTCCTTTGGTAAGCCTGAGTCATGTATCATACATCACACCATTTCTACAATAGTATGATTCTTCCATTTAGCAACTACATTTTATTTTGGTGTATATGGAGGTGCCATTTGATGATGAATGTCATTTTCTTGAAAAAACTATTTAAACTCATTACTGGGGAATTTTCCCCATGATCTAAGTGATGGTCTTGATTTTTTAAGCAAATTCTATTTCAACAACCACTTTGAATTTATTAAAAGTTTCAAAGGCTTGAATCTTTGTTTTCACATAGCAGACCCACATGTTTATGGAATAATCATCAACAAAGATCATGAAGTAATTAAACCCAACATGAATAGGTATCATCAATCTACATAGATTGGTATGCACCAGATCAAGTTTTCCATGGGCCCAATATGTACTCTTCTATAATGGATCTCTATGTTGATTTCCTTCTAAACAATCATGACATATGTTTGTACTATTTTTAATAGGTGGCAATCTTGTTACCATGTTGTAGAAGCGGAGTGTATCAAGATATCAAAAATTGATGTGGCCAAATATTTTGTACTACAATTGTGTTGACTCTGTGTCCTTTACTATGAGTGTTTGATTATTTTTTTGAATGAAATCAAGTTGAAAAATGCAATTCACATTAGATGCTCATGATACAATTTTTGAGTTCTTTGATTTATCTTTGATCAAACACATTTTCTTTCCACCTTTACAGTCAAAGTCAATCTTCAAATTGTGATCCAAGAGTTGACCAATAGATAACAAATTCTTAGTTAAACCAAGTACATAGATAACATCTATGATTTTACAAGTTTGTGTACCTAGGGGTTAGGAAATTCTTCCAATTCCTTACACACTGTATGAAGTATCATCACCCAAAAAAGTATTATTTTTATTGGGTGTGTCATTCACAGTGAAAAACCATATTTTTTACCTATAATGTGTTAGGTTTCACCCAAGTCAACATACCATATGTCACTTTGTGATGTGGATACATCATGGGTATTCACTGAGTATAGGTAGTCATCTTCTTCATCATGTTCTTCTTGTTCAATAATATTTTCTTGTTCTTTTGATTTCTTCTACCAAGTCCCCTTTTTTTGTCTGTATGGCTTACTAAATGAGTTAGGGGATGACTATCGGTTAGTGAAATTATGACCACTAGAATATATTATTCTGAAGGTATTATACCAACAATATTTTAGGTCATGTCCCTGATGAGCATAAATGAGACATTATTTCTGTGATTTTCTTCCTTGTGAGTTCTAATTTGAATTAGGTTTTAATGAATATTTTACTAGTTTCTTGCCTTTTATTTATGAGAATCCAGTACATGTTCTTCTTGGTTGTCATGAGTGTTGAAAGCCTCTTCCTATTACAGCATATTTACCATTTTTTCAAAACAAGATTTCTATTTTGTGACAATCAAAGTGGTCACAAAAATCCTATATGATGGTAGTAATGCTCTCAAGACAATAGGTAAAAGAGTGTCATCTAAAACTATCTCACCCAAGGATTGAAGTGAATCCCTCAGTGTTGCAACATGTCTTAAAAAATACTCCACTATTTCTCCAAATAATAATTTGAAAGAGTGAAGTTGACTTTACAAATGTAGAATAGTGCTCTCATTTTTGGCCTCATAGATAGTTTGGAACTTGTCTCAAGCTTCCTTAGCTATTTTGGCTTCATAGATGTGTGGTTAAACTTCATCTGATAATTTGAACATGATAATAAACTTAGCCTTATGATTGGCTTTGTCAAATTTACATTGTTGATTAACATCAGTAGCATGTCAAGTAAGAGTGCCATCTACAATAATCTAATTTTTTTCAAATTCTAGTTGAGTTATGAGCTTTGTCTTCTAGGAAGAGTAGTTGTCACATTTGAGTAACTGTGAATCTGATAGAAACAATATTGGAGTCTGTGCAGCCATTATCAAGACTATGGATGATGGATTGGTTCCTTATCACTCTAGGTATATAGGTCTCCCTTTTTATATACTATTAGACAAATATATAAGACCTTTCTATAGACATTCCCTTATTATATACCATTCGGTATGTCAAATAATCTCACCCTTTCTATATACTTGGTGATACGTGAAAGAGATGCTAACATACATGAAAGAGTCCAATATGTGGTACCTAGACAATACTAATAAGGTTTTATCCAATCATTAACACCTACTTAGATGAAATTCCTCATATGAGCACATAACTTTGATATATACTTAGAAATTACAGCTTTAGGATTTATTCCTTTCGATTGTAACAAATGGTTAAATAAAGGGAAGGCTTATGAGTGTATATACCTTTTTTTTCCTTGATAATTTTATAGTGTCGATGCCTAAACATCATTATTATAGCTATGTTAGGATATGTATACAGTAACTCAAGTGCAATGACATTACCAATAAATGTGAGTCAAAGGCATCACTTGTACCGAACATTGTGAATGAGTTAAAAACCTTGTGATTTTTTGCATTTTAATTACAATGTTTTTTCAAATATTACAAGGAATGAAAAATCACTAAATCCATTTTACAAAAATAATATCCCTGCCTTAAAAAGATGATGAGCTCTTTGGCCTCTTTTTTGATTTTTTTTTATAACTAACTTTAACTAATTATGACTAAATTTAGTATAATATCTAATTTTGAGGTTTCCACTAATCTTTTTATATGGAGGGATTTGAACTTTGAACCTTTTGTAAATGAAAGTTTTGATAAAAAAATAACTTGCCAATTAGACTATATGTGGTTTTAAGATATTTAGTTAGCTAATTTCACTTTGATTTGGGAAAAAGGATAAAATATGATTTAAAAACACACCTTATGAATTTTAATCCACCTTATATCTCCTTAATTTAAAAGACAATAAAATTTATTTGCTCACCATTATTCTCCCTTTGTCCCACAAGGCAAGCAAAATTTTATGCCAACTTTATAGTCTCCAAACAGCTTTACAACACTTTGTAAAATTGTACAATTTTTTTTTTTGATGTTTCATAAATAATCATATATCATTCTCCAAAAATTATATTTAAAAAAAAATGACCATATGACCCATACTATCAAAACACCATCTAGCTGTGCAGATTGGTAGGGCAGATTCATAGTACTCTATTTAAATGTTTGAAAGTAATATACACCCTACTAATAAAAGGAAAAAATTTATATTTTATAAATATCTAAGAGTCTGATTTCATGTACAATTTTCATATTTCAAAAATCTGATCCGTACCATCCAAAAACCAAACTGTTATAGGAAGCTGCTAGAAAAAGTAGTCTGTAGGTTTTGTTTTCAAAGAGCCATATGTCCTAGTATATATTATTGTTTTTTATTATGTAAGGTTTAGGACTATATAATATAACATATCCAATTGGAATAAAATTCTTATGACCTCTGCACTTCTTTTACTAAATAAAATGGTATAAAAAATTGTAAAAAACAAACATCCGTAGAGTGCATGGTCTTCTCCCAGATTTCTTTCAAGTTCAGAACCTCTATGGAAGCTATGATACCAGATATTGTGGAAGAATAAATATTATATTCATTTTATCTACATATTATAAATCTGAGTTGCATATTTATATAGGAATATGAGATCGTCATAGCTCCTAAAAAATAGGAGAGATAAAACCAATGTAAACAATAAAATCTCCCAAATATAAATTGGGAGTTACAATTAATAACAATAAAAGATTCTTAAGATTTATTATCCTACCAATATATCTAAGATAACTAACCATATTATAAATAACTATGAGTAATTAAATATTACTTATTTATTTAATAATGATGAATTAATCACCCAAACATCGAGAGACGTTAAATTGTAAAAGGGTAAGTTAAAACTAACTCTCACATTTTTCATAAAAGAAATAAATTATTTACTTTAGGGTAATTATTTGTCTTCTAATTTAAAGGTTCTTTTACCCCTCATATCCTTCCTCTTATTTAAGAATGGACACCTAGCTCTTTGAGCCCATCAATAGCTCTAACTATCATGTATGGAAGCCCAAAATAAAGCATTTTCCTCTATAAAAAGGCTTGTAGAGAACCTTTGATGATATGTTTCCTACGTACACATCTGAGAAGGATAATATGGATATTATTGAAACTAATATGATGCTTGTGTTCTTATTGGCCTTAATATTTTAGACAACCTCCAATTCCATATTACATATGCTAAGACTCCTAAAGATGTAAGGGATAAACTTCAAGGGTTTTTTGGCAATGTAAATGAGTTTAAATTATTGAAGTTAGATGTATAATTTTTTGTCTTTCACCCTTATAATTTCCCTCTATTGATGAATTTCTAATCAAACTCAATTTTCTAAGATCAAAATTAAAGGCTAGTGATAAAGAAAAGAATTAAAAGAAGTGCAATTTTTTTTCATATTTTAAATATTAAAAGTTCCATATAGTTTCTTTGATTACGTTTTTTATACCATGATTAATAATTTAGGTGATGAGTTAAAATGTACATCATTTGAATTTTTTTTGTGAATGACTTACTAGAGAGAAAACTAAACCGATGTCCCTATTCGCTCTACCTAGCCTAGTCATTCGTTATTTGAGAATTTATCTAAAGGTAGACCACCACCTAATATTAATGATAAAAAAATGTTAGTGCCTTCAAACATACCTCCACAGTTTTTTGAGGTCAACATACCCCCATTCCTAAAAAATGGGGACCCTTGTGTTAATTTATATAAATTTTGTATTTTAAAATTAAAAATTCACTTGATCAGAGTGTCACTAACACATTTAAATACTGTATTTATTTGAATATCATCCACACCCAGTTTGGTTATCACATTTGTACATGATTCTAACTTTCCCTTGTCTAAAGTTTCTAAAATTGGATATATGTGTTTCAAGTTGTAGGTTTAATGGAGTTTATTTCAAATGGGAAATACTCAATATTTTGTGTTAAATGTTAAATTGCCCCTTTTACTAGCCTTTGGTCTATAATTGATTAATTGAACTGTTAAAACCCTTAGTCTAAATTTAGTCTACATACTCCTTTAAAATTCAAAATTTGTGGGAGATTTTATTTAAATTTTCATAGGAACACTTTAATTTGACCTAGTTTATATTTTATCCTAAGGTCCTAGTCATATTTATTAACCCAACCAAGACCTTAATCTACAATATTTATCCTAAGTTATTCACATCTTTATTCCCCTTTGCTCCCTTTTATCTTAGCATGGTCTAACTAAGTGTGGGGCCCTTTTATTATGTTTCTAACTTAGCTTAAGACTTTATCCTAAAGCTTTATTAATATTTATTAATATGAATAAAAACATTAGTATAAGACTTTAGCTTAAGTTTTATGATCCCCAAGATATGAGTTAAGTACTTTCATTATCCACGGGAACCAATATCATTCAACTACCCATATTACAATCTACAACATGTATTTTCTAGGACAAAGATGATCCAATGGTGAAAGATTGAAGATAAAGCTCCATCCCTAAGCTAAAATTCAAGAATATTTCAAGGATATACAACACTTATTTGCTGAAGAAAACTTGATCCAATGACACGTATTGATTCAAAGTATTAACAGAGCCTTGGGATAAGTGAGAAGGTGAAAAGTGTCACAATCTCAACCAAATAACATTCAACAGATACTAACATTTGACCCTGAAGATCAAGATATAATAAAGCACATTTGTTCAAATGAAGATGATCTAATGATGTGAGATTAATGGTGAAAAGTCAAGATGAATACAAAGATGACACATGGCATATCTTTTGGCCACAAATTAAATCTTGAGAATATTTTAAATATCAATGGTACATAGATGAACATACACATTCAGATCAATAGTATACAAAGCAGGAGGTAAAATTTAATAGATCAAGATTGATGAAGTGTGATTGATCTGTGTAATCAAGATCAATAATGTAAGATCAACATTGAAATTTCAACAAAGCTATAAGTAAATGTGGAAGAAATAAGTGTCATAACCATGGGAAATGTAGTGATAAAATAGTGGCATTCAATTTCTTAGATCGATGTCAACAATCCATATTGATTTATACAAGGATGATCTAATGATGCAAAAAAAAGTGGGAATTTTGAAAGGCAATAGTCATTTTTAAAATATGAATGAGAATTTTTGTTAAAATGACACATGGGTACCATGACAATACCACATTGAAGTCACATAAGTCTAATATGCCAAGTGGATGATCTTGTAGACCCGAGAAATACAATAAAATAACCACAAAGTCTAATTCGGATCTTAGTAACGTAGATCATGCAAATTTAGACAACTTCCACCATTAAATCACTCTAAAAAACCTTTAAAAAATCCCTAAGCACATATAATAGCCTTATTTTGGCCCTGTATTCATCATAATCAAGCTATAGAAGTCAGATTATTATCTATATAAGGATAATTCAATCCAGAATTGAACTATAGACCACTAGTGAGCAATTTGAACAAATCCATGGGAAATGGTAAAACTTGAGGGATGGAGTAAAGGGTTTGATCAAAATATTGATTGAATATCAAATTCCTATATTCAAAGCAATTAGCTTGGCTCATCTAAACACAGTCATGGGATTTCTTATGGATAAGATCAAGGATTTAATCACCTAGTGTAGGAACTTGGAAAACCTCCTTGAGGATGACAAATAGCTGTAAGATAAGATGGAATAATTACTTGAAACCATGATCACTAATCCTAATACACTTAATTCCTTAGGCCTTATCCTTGATGAAGAACAAAAGCATAGGTAAGACTAATAATAATAATAATAATAATAGGATCATGGATATGATTCTAACTACAAAGAAAAAGATTAATTAAATATAGAAACATCAAAAGGAATTAAGAAGGGCAGATATAGACCGTAAGAGTATAGGACGTCAAATGAAGGAGATCTTCATGAAACTAATTATCTACCTTGTGATAATTGAGGAGCAACATTACAGAGAAATGAAGACTTCAACAACACAAGGGCCCCAAAGATTAGTTGAATTAAGAATATTCTTCCTTTAGATAAGCATTTTACATTTTGAAAATGGAATATTTTATTTTTATAGGCATGTGAAGTTTAAAAAACACATCACCTATGGATCAATCCATTGGAAATGTCTACTATATTGTAGACAATTTGTAGAAAGCACAACTATCCTAACACTTGTACTTTTTTAACTGGATAGGACTACCCAACATACTTCCTTACATCCTATAAAAAGAGAATTGTCAATTGTAAAAAAGGAGGGAATTTTTTGAGGCAAAACCAATTATAACTTTTGAGAAATTAATATAATAAAATAGTTATACAAAGTTTGTCCAAATTCACTTGTGTCTTTTATTATCCTAGATTTTCTCTCACTTGATTGTTCTAAATTATAAATTTGAATGTTTCATATGAACTCTTAGTGTATAAATTTGAATGCACTTTTGTTAATTTGTGCCAATGCTAGGTTAATTGAAAGTTCTTAGGTTCATTTCATTTTCTTACTCTTGTTGCATTTGGGCTAATGTTATTTGATTATAGGGGTAAATCTTTAAAGTGAACTTGGTTCTTATTTGCATTATTTCTCACATTCCTTAGATGTTTTCTTGATGTGTGATAGGATTTGAGTTTATGCTACTTCATGTCATACATTCATTAAGTGCATGCATGGATGATATTTGAACTTTTTCATGATGTTTGGAATGAATACTAATAACATCTCTTCTCTTCTTTACCTTTCCTTTTGCTACTTTTTTAACCAAATCACTCTAGCTTAATTTTCAATTTAAATATACATCTTAGATTAATCTTTAGATTAGTTCTTGATCATAATTCACTACTGTTAGCATAACATACTTCATATTTTTTATAGATTAGCTATTTAGCCTTAGTGGCTCTCAACCACCAAACATTATAAATATTATGAAACAGTCCACTTGCTTTGCCTCTATTCCATCAACAAATAACAAGATTATCATAACCTACAACTCATGTACGAAAATATTATGATTATAAAATGAAAAGTCTTCTTGAACACTCTAGGCACCTATGATAAATATTCAGGCATCAATAAGAGGGGATTTAATAGTGCTAAAAGGAGGGCCTAGTTAGATATTTGTAGATTTGATGTAATTCTTGTGAATTGTGTTCAAAGATTGATGTAATATTTGCATAAAATTTGTCATTATTTTCTCAATTGTGTAAAGATCATTGATATTTATAGTTTTAGATGAATCTTTGTGCTTGTTTTAGATAAATATCAACATTATTTGAATATATATATATATATATATATATATATATATATATATATATATATATATATATGTATTTGGTTAAGATGGCTTAAGCTTTTAATTTAGTAGGTTTGAGGTTAGTAATAGTTGTTTTGATCAAAGCTTGATGGATAATTTACAAATTTGAGTTTATTTGAGTTTAAATTTGTAAATATCAATCATACTTGTGTGTTTAGATACATATTTGAGAAAACTTAGTTAAATAATGTTGTCCTCTATTGTCTTTCATATAAATCTTCACAAAATTTCCTTAATGTTCAAGTTTGATCATTATTCTTTGTCAATATAAGATTGACACATCGTATTTCGAATAGGATTCGAATCCCACAAGTTATAATTACGAAGAATCAGGACAAGATCATGTTCAAAGACTAGAGAACCTCTTATTTCATTAGAATTTCATAGGAGAACTAGGAAAGATAAAGGTAAGCACAAAATTTCAAAGTCTTTGCCAACTTCACCAATTCAGGGTACTCATATGTTCGGTCCCTATCAAGGTATGGCTTGGTTGGGTTGTTCTTTAATCAATATGTGAGGTGTGGTACATGACCTTCCTAATAATATTGAAAATTATTTGCCAAAATTTAGTCTTATTGGCATTATAACTACTGAAGAACACATTAAGAGTTTCAAAGTTGTTTTAAGATTATTGAATGTCACTCATGAAGATGTAACATGTAAACTATTCCCTTTTACATTGAAAGATGTTGGATATTAATGGTTTCTCAACCTTTCTAAATAATACATTACTAGTTGGGTTGATTTTAACAATGTTTTCATTGATCAATTTGGTAAAATATTTAGTCCTTGTGTCCTATACCAGTAATTCACCACAGTGAAAAGAGATGAAAATAAGCCCATAAGATCCATCAATGATAGATTCCACAAGATGTTTAGTATGACCATAGATCCTTATAGACCTGATGAGGCTTTGCTTTTAGAAATATATAAGGATGCATTAGATCCCATGACTTTTGTGTTTATAAAGAGGGCTATTGGAACCATAAATACATTAGCTTTAGCTTATGTTGAAGCTGTGATCATTAATGACCATATGTAACCCAAAGAATAATTATCATACTCCATTCTCAATGTCAATCTTATTTTACCTATTATGTATGTAATTCCTAATCCCAACCAAAACGTACTTGCCCTGATCCAACTCCCAATCTTAAACCAACTACCTTTAAGTCATGCACATCCTACCCAAAACCTAGGATTCTTGAATAATGCCACCAGGGTATCTCAACCATAAGATCAGAAAGATTTAATGACTAAAAATAATGCTAATAATGAAGTTCATAATTCTGAGGTACCAAAGATTGAGTGTGACTCTATCTTCAAAATGGTTTAAAAGTTTAGCACTGACTTCCTTTAGTCATAAAATCAAGTAGGTAATATTGGAGAGAGATCTGGTAGGAATTTCTCCTTTCAAAGGTTTAATAGGCCTACTAACAATTATTATAATGATAGTTAGCACAAAAATAAGAATAATGAGCCATTTTATAGCAATAATGTGCTGCATATAAATGTTTTTGATGTTGCTTTACTTGAATACTATAGATTTCATTGCACTTCTAATCATGGGGAAATAAACTATGTTGAATTTTTTAATGATTTTCAATCCTTTCAAAAATATTTAGATAATTTTGAAGTTGTCCCTAATAATGATTGTGATAAAGGTACATCAGGATCTTCAAAGTCATCTAAATCATTTGATTTAACTTCATGATGGAGACATTTGAGTTCCATTTCTAAGAGGACAATAAGCCTAAGGATATTCTTGAAGAGATTCATGCTTTTTATCAATTTTTAAAGAATACCTATCCTCTAAGAAATAGGGAGAAAAACCAACCATTTACCACTTTAAATCCTCCAAATAATTTTGACACTCTTGATACTACCTCATATAACAATCCAAATCCTCATAAGGTAAGTACTTCTAAACACAATGCTAATGCATATAAATCTTGTAATAGGAATAGATATAGTATAGTAGAAGAGATGAAAAACTTTAAGGCTGACATAAAATTGCATGAGTTGAGATGGATTATTGAATAGAGGGATCTATTATTGGAATATTTGTCTAAGAAGCCTGATAAGTCTAAAAAAACTGCACATGCCAATGTTACAATACACAAAAGAAATAAATATGTTCCACTTTTCCTACTTATAGTTAGGATATTTGGTTAGTGTTTGAATAATTGCTTGGTATATTTTGATGCATCTACAAATATTATGTGTAAAGGTATTTGTGAGCAATTAGGTTTGACACCCATTAAATCTAATAGAGTTGTGACTCAATTAGATAAATTAAGGGTCAAAGTGATTGATGAATATTTTAATGTTCACATGAAAATTGATTTTGAACCAAGGATCCAACAATTCATTGATATCCAAGTGGTATACATCCATGATGCTTATGGGATGTTATTGAATAGAGACAGGATTAGGAGCTTGAACAATTATATGTCAACAAATTATTCACATATGCGGTTGTATTGGAAGGAAATCCACAACTAGATCAAGATAGAAATGTAACCTAAAATGAAGAATATGATCATCAAGTTTAATGAAATTAATTAGAGGGTTGACATGGTTAACTTAGATCTAGGTGTTTACACTCTTAACCCCACAAAGGTATGTAACTCTAAAACTTCTTATGCTATTACTAGATTATGGAAGATTTATTTTGATGGTGCTAATGAAAATTAGGTTCTATCTATGAAGACAATACCCTTGATGAGGACAAAGTTGAAGGAAAAACTGATGAAAAGGTCATTCAATTGAGTGACAATAATTTCCCCAAAAGGATGATAACCTTAAAGAGACTCTTTGATTCTGATAGACTAGCTAAGATTGTCAAGATTCCCAAAGTAAGTGGGAAATATTATAATTCAATTGATCTTGGACTTCAAGGTGAACCTTAGCTAGTTAATATTGGTACAACCTATATAAGTATTGAGTCTAAAAGTGTTAAACATTCCTAGCCAAATATAAAGATGTAATACCATGGTCCTATGATGACCTAAAGATCTTTGATCCAAAGTTCATAATACATACCATATGTTTAAAGGAAAAATGCAAACCTTTTAGACAAAAGTAGAGACTTATCAAGCTAGTCTTAGAACCAATGATATAAAAAAATGTCAAGAAGATCTTGGATGCCAATACTATGTTTCCTATTAGGCACTCCACTTGGGTAGCTAACTTGCTACTAAACAAGAAGAAAAATGGTGAAATTAAACTATTAATTAATTTTGGAAATTTGAATAAAGCATCTATAAAGGATAATTACCCCTACCTTCTCTTGACGAAGTAATACAAATTATTTATAGGTCTGCCATGATGTCTTTTTTTGATGGATATTTAGGGTATAATCAGGTGATGGTGAACCAATAAGACATGATGAATACTATATTTACTATTAAGTGGGGATGTTTTTCCAATAAAATAATGCCATTTGGACTTATAAATGGAGGAGCCACTTTTCAAAGGGTTATTGATCATGCTTTCCAAGGTGTTGTAGTTAAATTCATTATTATATATATGGATGATCTGACTATATTTTCTAAAAATAAGGACGATCATATTGTGCACCTATAACATGTATTTGAATGATGTAGAAGTTATGGCATTTATCTCAACCCAAAGAAAAGTATTCTCTATGTTACTAAGGGAAAACTATTATGACATGTTATTAGTAAGGAGGGAATCTCTATAGACCTTGATAGAATAAATACAATATCTAATATAGAGCCCTCTAATAGTAGGAAGGAATTGAAGTCATTCTTTGGCAAAATAAGCTTTGTATGAAAGTTCATTTCTTGTTTTGCAAAAATTGTGAAGCCACTAAATGATATACTTAAGAAGGATGTCAAAATCACATGGAATGAAGAGACCAAGAAGGCTTTCAAAGAAATCAAAGAGGTAATTGGATAAGCCCCAATCTTGACAAGTCCATATTTTACTAAAGAATTTTATCTTTAGTCCTTTTCTTTAGATTATATAAAATCTACAGTTATAACCTAGAAGATAGATGTATGTGACCATCTAATATCTTTTATGAGCACTAACCTTAAAAATACCACTTTAATATACTCTTTGATTGACAGGAAAGCACATGATTTTTTCAAGGTAGTGAAAAAGTTTAGGCACTATATTCTAAGGAATAATGTACATGCAATCCTACCAAACCCTGGTACTAAGCTCATGCTAAGTCAAAACTAACTAGGAGAAAGGAGAGGTAAGTGGATGTTTGTGCTTCAATAATATGACATTGAAATGAAGAATTACAAATTGGTAAGGTGTCAAGGTTTAATTTAGTTGATTTCCAATACTGATCCCAAGCTAAGTGTTATGCAGGTAGAACAACAAAGTTTCAAACCCAATGATTGGTATGATCTCATTGTTCACTTACTAATCAATGGTTATTATCCTATAGGGTTAAGTAGAGAAAAAGAGAGATATTTAAGGATCAAAGCAGCTCATTTCTTATTCAAAAATGGAGTGTTGTATAGAAATAACTTTGAAGGCATACACATGAGATGTGTCTCCAAGAGTGAAGTAACTAAGATCATGAGAACTTGTCATGAAAAAATAAGAAGTGGACATGCATCTGGAATGACTACAACCTATAAGATCCTTAGAATTGGTCAATATTGGCCTAATATCTATAAATATGATCACAAGAAAGTGATAGAATGTCATTCATGTAAAGTCTTCAATACTAAAGATCCAAAATAAGTCATGCCACTAAATCCATTAATGACTGATAAACCCTTTGACCAATGGGGGCTAGATTTTGTGGGGTTCATTAACCCTAATTCTTCTAATGGTCCCAAGTATGTTCTAAATGCTACTGACTACTACACCAAATGAATTTAAGTAGTGGCCACCAAATAGTTTATAACTCAATAGGTCATCAAATATTTATAATAAAACATATGCACATGGTTTGTGACACTTGTATCTCTAGTTTGTGATAATGGATATGTTTTTATATCCATTGAGATGATGAAATGGGAATATGACAACAACATTGTCCTAAAGTTCTCATCAAACCATTACCCTCAAGATAATGGAGTGTTTGAATCAATAAATAAGAACATGATGAAATTCATAGAGAAGTCTACAACTGATAAATCAAGAACATGACACAAGATACTCAAGTATGTCCTTTGGGCATATATAACAAGAGTCAAGCAAGATATTAAGGCATAACCATTCTTTCTAGTATATGGTTAATAACCTATATTCCCCATAAAACTCAAGCTACCAACCTATATGTTTATGCAAGGGTACATATAGGAGGATCAATAATTTGTAATCTCAAGTTTGCTAGACATAATACAGATGGAAGATCCAAGAGAGGAGGCTTTTGATAATTTTAGAAGGCACCAAACCAAAATTAGAAGGTGATTTGAGAAGAATTTAAATATAAAGGTGTTTAGGCAAGGAGACTTAACTCTTATTTGGGATAAGGCATCTAAACCTAAGGGTAGACATGGGAGGTTCACACCTTTTTGGATAGGTCCTTATCAGATTGTTGAGATACTTGGAGATAACACATTTAAGGTGAAAGACTTATAGGGAGCAGACTTCACACTACCCACTAATGGGAAATACCTTAAGCACTACTTGTTTATTGTCCCACATGGAACCTTCATGAAATGAACTATAAGACTAATTAGAGTTAGTACAGGTGGGATAGGCTAGTTTCTTTCTATTCTTTCCTTCTTGTCCTTTGATTGTACATATGTTTTTATATATTTGTTTATTTTCTATTTATTTTATTTCCATTTGGTGTGTTTACTTTCTCTTATTTGTTCCTTGCTTCTAATAAGTCCTATTGGATAGCCATCAGTTCAAAGTTCACCCAATTACTCAAGGAACTTTGTAGTTTAGGAATGTAGGTATGTTTTATCAGCATTGGTTAATCATGGATTATTTAGATGTGAGATTAGTGTTATAGTTTAGATAAACTAGTAAAGACTAATAAATAGGTTAATTATTCCTTGAGATTCTAAACTTTTATATGATCTAATTTTGATTTTATGAGAGATTGCATATTTAGGGTGAAATATTGGAATATTAGGGTATAGTCATGGTTGTACTTAAAAACATTAGGTACTTGGGATAAAGTTTATAGCAAAGGATGATTTTTTGAAGATCAAGCATTTGAACAAATCCTAAAACTTGGCTAATTTGGGTCCTATCCTTTACTAGAAAGCCAAATTGACATAAAAAATAAAAAGATAAGAGCTTATTATAAAAATTTAAAATCTCTGTAGGCAGAGGTGATTTTGGTAATCTCTATCAGGGCTATAGATGCCTAGAAGATAGTGGAATATGGCCTTGAGTGGAGCCAAAAGTATCTCTATTCAGGATATAGATGCCTAGATGGTAGCAGAGCATTGCCCAAGCCTTCCCTGAGCTAAAGCATGATTCTTAATACACATCTAAATATGCGACAAGTTAATGTTAATTATTAAAATCATGAATCTATAAGTTGTTCCCTAAATCCTATGACAATCAATAAGTGAAATCAAAGCACAAACATAACATTCCTATGTCTTGATGTTTGATCCTAATTCTCAATGAGAAATAATTATTCTAACCATGAACTGATCTTAATAATTGTGACTAATCAAGTGTAATAACTAACTTAATTATTATTCTAAACTAGAGTTTATGAATTTTAACATATTACTATGTTTCCCCCAGAGGTTTCCATTTTCTGAGGTTGACATAACCCCATTCCTAAAAAGGGGGGACCTTTATGTTAAATTGTGTAAATTTTATTATTTAAAATTGAAAATTCACTTTATTAGAGTTCACTAGCATGTTTTCATAGTGTCTTTATTTGAAGATCATCCACACCTAGTTTGGTTAGCACATTTGTACATGATTCTGACTTGCCCTTGTCTAAAATTGCTAACATTAGATATCTATGTTTTAAGTTATATGTTTAATGGAGTTCATTTAAAATGAGCAATACGTAGGGATTTTTTGTTAAATGTTAAATTGATCCTTTTACTAGCCTTTCATCTATAATTAATTAATTAATTGAATTCATATTTGAATTGATAAAACCATTAGTATAAATTTGGTCTAAGTACTCCTTTAATATTCAAATTTGGTGGGAGATTTTATTTAAATATTCATAGGAACACTTTAATTTGACTTGGTTTATATTTTATCCTAAGGTCTTAGTCATGTTTATTAAAATGACCAAGACCTTAGTCTAAAATATACAATTTCTTCATGTCTCAAGCCACCTTTGCTCCTTTTTATCTTATCATGGTCTAACTAAATGTAGGGTCCCTTTTATTATGTTTCTAACTTAGCTTAAGAATTTAGTCTAAGCTTTATTATTAATTATTAATAAGAAAAAAAACATTAGTCTAATACTTTAAATTAAGTTTTATGTTCCTTGAGTTCTGACTTAAATATTTTCATTATCTACATCAACCAATCTCATTCGATTGCCCAGATCACAATCTATGAAATGCATTTAATCAAGTAAGGATGATCCAATGGTGAAAGATTAAAGACAAATATTTAGCCCTAAGATAAAATATGAGCATCTTTCAAGGATCTAAGACATGTATTTTCTTGGGAAAACTTGATTTAAAGACATGTGTTGAGTCAAAGTCTCAACAAAGCCCTGAGATAAGTGAGAAGGTGAAAAGTATCATAATAACATATAAATAACACTCAATAGACAATGGTGTCCATCCTTGAAGATCAAGATCCAATGGACCATATTTTCTTGGATGAGGATGATCCAACGGTGTGAGATGAATGTTGAAAAGTAAAGATAAATGTGGAGATGACATGTGGCATAAATACTAGCCAAAAATCAAAGGTTGAGCATATTTTAAATATTGATAGTATGAAAATGATCATACATATTTAGATCCATGGTTTTTGGTGTAGGAGGTATAATAAAGATATCAAGATTAACAAAGATGATTGATCTATGAAATTAAGACTAATGGTTCAAGATCAAGGTTGACATGTAAACAAATTTATGAGTGAATATGGAAGTGACAAGTGTCATAACCATGGGAAATGTAGCGAGAAACAAATGGCACTCAATTTATTGGATTAATGTTGATGGTTTATGGTGATTTATGCAAGGATGATCCAATAGTGTAAAATCAAGCCAAAATTTTACAAGGTAATGATCATTTTTAAAATATGAATGAGTAAAATGCTACAAAAATGCCACATGGGTGCCACAATGATGCCAAATCAGAGCCACATAAGTATAATATGCCAAGTGGAAGATATTTTAGACTTGGGAAATATAAGGGCATAAGCATGTAGTCCAATTGGGATCTAAGTAATGAAGCTCATACAAGTTTAGATAGCTACCATCATTAGAGAACTATAAAAAAACCTTCAAAAATACCTAAGAACATAAAAGAACCCTAATTCAGCCCTATATGCACCATAATCAAGACAAAGAAGTGAAATTATCATTTTTGTAAGGGTAATTCGATCCAAAATTGAACGACATACCACTAGTGAGCAATTTGAAAAAATCCATGGACAATGGTAGAACTCAAGGGACAAAATAAATGATTTGATAAAAATATTTATTGAATATCAAATTCATAGCTTCAAAATAATTATCTTGGCTCGTCTAAACATAGTCATGGGATTGATTGTGGATAAGATATAGGGTTTAATCACCTAGACTATAATCTTGGAAAACCTCTTTGAGGATGAAAAATAACTACAAAAAAAGATGTATCACTTACTTGAAAGCATGATCAACGATCCTACTGCACTTAACTCCATGGGCCTCATCCCTAATGAGTAATAAAATCATAGTTAAGACTATTTTTTATAATAATAAGATCATGGATATGATTCTAAATGAAAAAGAAAAGATTGAGTAAAGATAGAAACATCAAAATCATTAAGAAGGGATTATAAATACCACAAGAGCTTAGCAAATCAAATGAAAGAGCTCTCCATGAAACCAATTATCAACCTTGTGCTAATTGGGGAACAATATCATAGAGAAATGAAGACTTTAACAGCACAAGGGTCCCAAAGATTAGTTGAATTAAGAATATTATTCATGTATCTAAGCATTGTACATTTAAAAAATGGAATATTCTATTTATATAGGCATGTGCATCTTGTAAAACACATTTTCTATATATCACTCCATTGGGGAAAGTCTAGTGTATTCTATAACATTTATAGAAAGGACAAATTCATAACACTTATACTTTTGTAATTAGATAGGATTGACCAACATACTTACTTTAATCTTATAAAAGGAACATTGTCAATAGTAAAAAGGAGGGACACTTTTGATCCAAACCAATTGTAACTTTTGAGCAATTAATATAAGCAAGGAATTCTACAAAACTTATCCAAATTTTCTTATGTCTTTACTTATCCTAGATTCGTTCTCACTTGGTTGTTTTGACTTCCAAATTTAAATGGTTCTTATAAATTTTGGGTGTGTACATTTAAATGCAGAGCTCTTAACTTATGCCAATGCTAGGTTAATTTAAAGTTATTAGGCTCATTTCATTTTCCTACTCTTTTTACATTTCGGCTAATGTTGTTTGCTGGCAGGGGTAAATCTTTTAAGTGAACTTGGTTCTTATTTTCATTATTTCCTACATTCCTTAAATGTTTACCTAATGTGTGATAGGATTTGAGCTTATGCTACTTCATGTCATACATTGGTTGAGTGCATGCCTAGATGATATTTTAGCTTTGTCATGATGTTTGGAGTAAAGACCAACAACATCTCTTCTCTGTCTTACCTTTTCTTTTGCTCCTTTGTTAACTATATCACTCTAGATTAATTTTTATTATAAATATCCATCTTATATTAGTCTTTATATTAGTTACTGATTATAATTAATTATTCTTACAATAACATACTTCATGTTTTACATATATTAGCTAATTAGCCATCATAGATCCCAACCAAAAATACATTATAAATATTGTGAAACATTCCACTTGTTTTGCCTCTATTCGATAAATAGATAATAGGATTACACAACCTACAAATCATGTGTTAAATTCTTATAATTCTAAAATGAGTTGTGTTTTTTAATACCGTGGGCACCTGTGATACATATTTGGTCATCAACACAATCTTCCTCCTAGTCTTCTACACATTCTAAGTCTCCTAAGAGTAAACAATAGTTTAGAAAAAATAAAAAATATAATCACTGATTAATTTGTACTAAGATAAATAATTTTGAGTATAGGTGTTTTATTAATATGGCATATTTGGAATTTGTATTCAAACAACATAAAATTTCTATTTCTTCTTAATCTTCTACAACACATTCCTTGGGAAAGGGAAAAGAACTTTATTCTAGGTCTATGTATGCATCACATGATGATTAGATATTATATTTAGATTCTTCACACCATCTCAATCACTCACAATATCTTGTTGATTCTATTTCTAATTGTATTACCTCACATATTTTTATGGGAAGATCCTCATGAATTTAAGTCTTGAGTTCCAACATGATTTGCATGAAGGGTGGATGCATTAATAATGACTTACGTGCACTCAAAATATCTTACAATATTATTTATGTGTATCAAAATTTTAATTTTTTTACTATAAAAACTATGAATTCCACTCCACATGATTTTTTAATAATAAAATGTAAATATCCTAAAGAGATAATAGATATATAGGTAGTGAATCAGATTCAAAGGATCTACATTTTTGATATATTTTAATCTTTCTTATTGCTCATCTCTTATTTATCATGGTTATTTAAGGAAGAAATTATAGAAATGAGAGGATAGGAAAATTAAATTATATACACATTCAAAAAACATGTACTAAAAATATTTTAAATGTCCTTCTAAAGTATCTTGTATCAATAGAGTGTGTGTTAGATGTCTAGTTGGAAAATAACATCATGATCCATTTCCTATAGGTAATGTTGCACATTCATATTCACCCTTAGATTTGGTATAAATTGTATTTATGATCTTCACAACATGATATTTTTTAGGATAAAATTATGCACTCACATTCAATGATGACTACACATGATGAAAATATAAGTTTTTGAGACTTTCAATGATTACAAATCCCTTGTCAAAAAAATCATCTCTTCCACTCAAAAATATATGCGCTATTAATTTGGGGAATATGATAGTAATTATTTTCATGATTTTTATATTTCTCATGGTATCCTCTACATGTACGTTATGATATACACACCCCATCAAAATGGTGTAGCCAAACAAAAGAATATAAATCTAAAATAGATGGAAAATTGTATTCTTAATTATAATAAATTGGGATCACAATATTAAGATGAGATATTTAATTGTGATAATTACATATAAAACCATATGTCACACAAGTTTATGTGGAATATGACAGAAAAGGAAGCTTGGTTAGGCATAAATCACAATATTTATGATTTTTTTATTTTCATAAGTATGGGATGAGCATTTTCCCCTAATTATAAGCACAAATATTTGGAGAATAAGAACCAACCACTCATTTGTGTTGGTTATTTTGAATAGGTAAAATATTATCATATTATTGATCCTCTCATAAAATATGGTTTTCAGACGAGATGTATGAGTTGATGAGAAACCCACTTCACAATAGTCTAATATAGCTCTTTGTTTCCTTCTCTTTCCACAATTTGTTGTTGATAAAGAGGAAGCTTTTGATCATATTCATCCACCACAACCACATCCTTCACTTTCCATTCCCAAGTGGACACATAGTAATCTATAGGAAACAAATTCTTTGATTCATGAACCATATGATAATCTATGCATTCACTCATAGACCTTTAATGTTCCTATTTTAGGTCATTCCATCTTAGATTATCTAGTGTTTGTTTTAGTGGAAACAAGTCACCCTAAGTTAGATGCTACTATTCATGAGGAATATTGTTCATTGATGAATAATAACACATGGGAACTTGTCCTTTTTCTTAAGGGAAGAAAATTTGTAAAATGTAAATGGGTCTAAAAGACTAAATATGTTGTAGATGGATCAGTTGATAAGTATAAATCTCAAATTGTAGTTAATTTATTTTCATAGGTTAAAGGCATTGGTTAATTTAAAACATTTTCCCATATGGCTAGGATGGATCCATTTAATCTTGTACTTTCACTTAATACTTCACAATGTTGGTTGGTTCATCACATGGATGTGAAGAGTGAATTATTGCATGGTGATATACAAGGTTAGATATCTATGTAATAGCCCTAGGGGTTTGTGTAGGACTCATCATTAGTTTTTATACTCCATTTTATTTATGGATTCAAATAAGATCCTAAAGCATAGTATGATAAAATGGACAATTTTCTATTGAGTTCTAATTTCTAAAATTGTGAGTTAGGTCAAAATACTTACATCTTGAATAATCATGATGATATTTTTATATTGGTTTTATATGTTGATGAACTCATCCTCACTAGTAGTTTTGAATCCTTTATTCAGGACATCAAAGACAAGTTGGCATATGTGTTTGATATTACAAATATGGGACTTCTATATTATTTTCCTGGGTTATATGTTCATTAGTATCCTAAGAGTATCTCTTTTTTTTAACACAACTATGCTAAATATATTACTCTATTTGGCATGGTTGACTGTAATTCTACCCCCACTTTGTATCAATCAGGTGGTATTTTGTCCATTTTTTATTACTCCTCTTATTGATTCAATTTCGTATTGACAACTTGTAGGTATTATTATATATTTAACACACACTCATCCTAATATCACTTTCAATATGTACATTGTCTCTCACTCTTCACATGAACCTCATGAGATTCATTAGAAAATATCCAAACACATTTAATGCTACATTTGGGGAACTATAAAATTTGATATATAGTACACACCACAAAACTCCACAACTTGCAGGCTTTATTGATTCATATTGCACTGGTGATGTTAATATGCATAAGTACGATTATAGATTTATCTACAACATTGGTTCTAGTCTAGTTGCATGGTCTTCCAAAAATCAGACAACTGTTGCTTTGTCTTCCATTGAGTCTAAATATAGATGTGTTTTTAAATCTAGTCAAGAGGTAATTTGGCTTAGATAGTTGCTAGGAGAGTTTGGATTCACACAATAGAGTCCTATTATTTTTTGGTGTCACAAAAAAGTGTGATTTATATTTCACACAATATTTTTGAGCATGATTAAACCAAACATAATGAGATAAACATGCACTTCATAAAATAGATTATTTGGGATGTGATCATATCCTTAGAGTTAATGCTTACAACTAAGCATGCTTTTGGCATAATCACTAATCATTTGGATCCACCTTGTTATCTTCATTTCTAAGCCATGTTTGTGGTCAATTAAGTTGTCATTTGGGAGATTCCACATGAAGTCCTTCCTTCCTTAATTTTCATATTGTAGTACATGGTACCTTAATAGGTCTAGTAGTTGGAACCTATTTTAATGTGTTTTCTCTCCCTAACCTTAGATTAAGGGAGTGTCTTAGAGTGATCACTATTTTAGGTTAATATATGATAAAGTTCCTAATGGTATGCACATGTGATTAGTTTCTAATCTAATGATTATTCTTTCTTAGTTTTTTTTCACATTGGAGGGAATTTTTCTCATCTTATTATTATTATTATTATTATTATTATTATTATTATTATTATTATTATTATTATTATTATTATTATTATTATTATTATTATTATTATTATTATCATTATTATTATTATTATTAATGGCTTGCCATAACTAATTCAATCTCCTACATATTGACACTCTTGTAGTGCATTTTTTAATGAGAAGTGGAGATAATTATTTATTGTAATAAGCTTCGAGATAAATAGATAGAGTGTTCTCATTTCTTGGAATTCATAAGCTTGCCTATTAATAGTTTTGGAATTCTAGTTAGATCCTATGGATTTGTGTTGCCTCCTTACTCACAACACCATTGAAATGTATATGTGTGGATAACTTAAACATGATTTTGTGGGTTGAATTAAGCATGCCATTGAGATGAGTTTATTGGTTAACATAAACATGTCTTTGAGGATGAACTTAAACATGCCTTTGTGGGGGACATAACCACACCTTTGTTATTTTAATTAAATGTGCCTTTTAATTAAATTTTTAGGGTGAATTAAACATATTTTTGGGTGTCTTAAACATTTATTTAAATATTGAATTAAACATGCCTTAAAGGTCCAAAAATAATGTGGCATAAGGATACGACACCAAGGCACCTTTAAGTGTGAATTTAAGTGTAAATTTAAGTATGGATTTATTTCCTCTTTAATTTTTGAAAACACACACACACACACACACACACACACACACACACACACACACACACACACACACACACACACACACACACACACACACACACACACACACACACACACACACACACACACACACACACACACACACACACAACAAACGCATGCACACACACACACATGCACACATGTGTGCACACGCACACACACACACACATTTTTAATATATTTAAGTAATTTTATATTATTAATTAATATAAAATATAATATTAATATTAACATTATTGAAGATAATAGTTTTGTAATATATACAATTATATTCAAATACTATACTATTTTTCTATCTTTAAATATTATTTAAAAAAATTAAAACTTAAATAGTTGATATTTTTTGGAAATGAATCTCCTAACTATATACGAAACTAGAAAGAAAAATTTATCTATAAAGTTAAATTTTAAATATAAAATATATCTTATACTAAAAATGTTATAAGAGTAAAATTTATTACAATTTTTGTTAATCTAGAGACAATTAAGGGGAAGTTGAAGGATAAATCATAGTGTTAGAGGCCTTTGAGGACTGATAATGGGCAAGAGACAATTAAGGGTAAGTTGAAAGATAAATCATAGTGCTGGAGGCCACTTAAAGAGGGCAAAATAAATTTGAATTTTCACGAGGCATCTAAAGGTTACCTTGGTCAAGCAGGGGTAGGTAGCGTATTTAAGAAAAGTCTAGGAAAACCTTTATTATATATGAAAAACTATTGGGATTTGAATATAATAATGTGTGTTAAAATAGAGAAACTATCTTAGGAATTCAAAATGCATAAAAGTATGGATAGAAAGATCTCAATATTGAAGAAGTCTCAAATGTAGTCATTAACGCTCTCAATTCAGGGGGGGTGAAGGCTTGGACAATTAGATCTATCCTTGAAGAAATAAATATGGTGAATAATAAGTGTGATTCTATTAGGTTTAGGCATATAAAAATGTAAGGAAATATGATAAAAAATTAGGTTGATAATGAAGAGGTGTTGCTCAAGGAGAAGGAGTTACTCAAATATAAAGAATGGATAGATATTTTCTTGAATGAGGATTGAATTATGCTAAATAGAGATGTAATAATATTTATAGAATCAAGAGAAGAATTTGAATAAGGTGGTGAAGGAGGAATTAAGTGATCAGAAGAAGAGGGCTTGTCAGGTCTATAATCCTTCTGTGTAGATTCATTCTTAGATAGATCCTAGTTTGTCACCCATTATTAGAGGTCCTATGATAAGCTTGGTTTTTATATTGTACTAATTTAATTTATTGAAAGAGGTATAGTAAATTTGGATAGGATCCATGTGGGGGGATATCCTTATAGAATAATAATGAACGAGATACATATGAATGTTGATGCATGTAATAAATGAATAAAATGCATTGAGAGGATGGAGATATCATATCAGATAATGTAAGATGGTAAGAGTGTGAACCCTTTTATCAATAAATAGATTAGCGGTGAGGTTAGAACAAGTGTTATAAATTTTTTATATACAATAAATGGGCATAGACAAAGGAAAAATGATGAATCAAAAGGAGGGATATACAGTAAACAAGTAGTCATGCATGAGGGTGACACCCTTGAACTAGTTGACAGTGGAGGTATTAGTATCCAATTTATCTAAGTACATAGTCAAGGAAATAAAAAACCCTTTTATGAGGATCTAGATGAAAATGTGAGAAACAACATCTAGTATGGAGGATGTCAAAGAAAAAGATATAGAAAACTAATGAATGATTTGATGCTTGACTCCAAATAATCACTTGGTAGAAGAAATGTGTTCGATACAAATCAAGCCATCAGTAGTGAACATTTTATATTGAATGAAAAAAATCATTTTCTCTTCATAAAGAGAATTTATACATTGAAATTATCATGCATTCAATGGGATTAGAATTGGCTAAGCATTATCACACAATCATGTATGACTTGGTTAAATTATAGAGTAACTTAGAATTCTTGGTGGAAATATTAGAAACTAATTTACTAATGTATTGCATATTTGTACCTCCTAGGTGTTCTGACATCAAGGATAAAGAAATAAGAGGAGTAGGACAAGGAGTTGAAAGTAGGGTTGGGTTGAAAATAGTGGACAAGCCCTTGGTAGCTAAATCAGTGCCAAAAGGTGTGGACGTGATCTTAATTGACTAATAAAGACTACAAATTTCAACTCCATGAGTAATAAAGGTTTTATCCAAATGGTACAGGGTGTTATTTTTGTTGTGGTAATTTGTTCTCCCTACAGGGTGCTACAAAATATTTTATATATGATAAATATAAACTAATTAATTTTATGACTTTTTTTATGGTTCTATGTTTATAATCCCCTTCTAATTGATATATTATTTTCCATTAGTTTAGAGGGGTCTGAATCAGTCTATGTCATTAGTGTATTACCCTAGGTTATTCTTCATTTTCACTTTCTTATCTAGGAATGTTCCCTAGTTAAAGTAGAAAAAAATATATATTTGAAAACTATGAAATTTTATATAAGGGTTGACCAATTTATAATGGACTAGTGATCGTCAATCAATTCCTATGGATTGAAACTTCCACCTCTCTAATAAAATACTATCTTCAATAATAGATATATCAACAAATTTTAATAAAATATTATTCATTATATCTAATCAATTAAATATTTAACACTTTAAATATTTATTTATATGAACTTGAAAACATTAAACAAAATGTTTTATTTAATTATTCAAATAACTGATAAAAATAAATATTTTTAAGAGGATAATCTTTCATGCCTGAAGCCACACCATCTCCTATAATTATTGAATTCTATACCATATATTTTATACCAAACATTCGAGGCACTAAATCTTATCATAATTGACAATTTAAGCCTCTAAATGTAGATACTAAATTATGGTTTATATTCTACCTTAGTCATGTACACTTAAAAAATACCTATCATGGTTGTACCTTTTAATTATAGGCAGGCTCATTATTCAAATGCTCACATTCACTATCTTTTTTTTGTTAATTCCTTATCTCTAAGTCAGACCATTGTTATTACAATGAGAAGGATTTCTGTACCATGTAAAAGATATAAATTTTATTATTATTCTTCACTACTAGTCTTTGACCTATATCTATTTTATAGCTTCCTAGACACTTACATCCTAGGTGAACACTTCCATCAACATAAGTGTCCATTTTTATACAAAGTTTCTAGTGTCTAAAAGCAATCCAATTTTAAAAGAAATGTATCAAAAATTTCAATCTACATGTTATAATTTGAGATACTTCCAAATGTGATTGGTAAATATAAGATCAACCCTTAATCATTCCTTACTTTGAAATAACATACAATTCACAAGGAAACAAACCAAAAATAACTCAATTAAGAATTCAAGTGAGAAAAAATACCATATTTATCCCTATTTGCATAGAAATAATAAGATTAGTATTTTCACAAGTCTGAGACATTCAAAGAGTAGCCCATGAGCCATATTTTCTGAGTTACAAGCTGGGTCAATACACCCTTGTGCACACACAATCCAATACGAAGGGGATAACTATACTAGTCTAGGTCCTTCTTCGAGTTATTGTCTATGATGGTAGTGCCTATTGAGAGAGGGGTCTTTGGGGTCATTTCAACAATGTGAGTCCACTAACTCAATTTTTATATAGTCAATCCATCAATGAACATGTAGGGTTTGATCATTTGATAGAGAAAGATAGCCTAGGTAAATGATTTTAAGATATCATAAGAAAAGTGATAAAAAACCTAGAAGGATGTAATTGGTTGAATCCAAATCTAGTAAATATTTAAAGTATAGGACACATTAGATAGAGTTATACACCTTCATTGACACAATTGTTCAGATCTGATGCAAGGGTTTGAGGCCACATAAATGACATTCCCAACATCTAACAACTATTTTACGATCATAATCCATTGCACTTAAAGCCTATTCCTACCCAATCCTCCATGTATATAGTAAACCATCTAAGTATCATTATTTATAAATTATTGTAATATATTTCAATAGTTATACAATACTAGTTTTAGAAGTCTCAAATGTATATATTTAAAATATTATTTATCTAGTTTTTTATACTAATTGGCCTACTTACTATACTATTTAACCATCCATTTGTATAATATAATATAATCCTCTTAACCCTAGATACTTATTTATAAAAAAATTTGGTTAAGTATTTTGTTAACCCAATATTTTCATCTTTTCATGCAACTCCTAGAGTCCTCTAGGTTTTTTATTTTTATTTTTCTAATTTATAGTTCATTAAAATTTGTCTCAAAAATCATATTGTTTTTAAAATCAAATGAATACATTTACATAATGAATTTTTCCATTGATTTTGTATTCCTCTATTATCGTGTCCTCATTTCAATATTTAGAATATTTCAAATGGATAAAGTGGAACTTTTTCCTCTTCCTAATCCTGAGGAGGTTGATAACTAACATCTATATAATTAAGTCCAAGTTATCAATATTCCAAGGGATAAGGTGGTTGATCCTATGGTTTACAATTAAGGTAATCAATATGCCCTTCCTCCAACCCCCCCAACCACCCATGTCTACTCTTGATCGTGAGGGTATGAATAGGCAATCTATGATACCTAAGGGTTATGTTGGTCAAACCCATCTAGATCAAATTACCATTAATAAATAAAATCTTATGTTCTTAAAAAATTAGCTTATATATATGCAAAAATCAAAATGTGTTATTAATGCACATACTTTTTTATCTCTACCAATGTCATTTCCACAAAAGGATAATTTGAAAATCAAGATTTAAAATAAAATCCATTTATGATTATTTATTTACGTAATTTGCAAAGGATAATATAAGTCTAAGTGAGATTATAAAGACACTACTTAAACATAACTTGGTCACATTACCTCCTTTATAACCTCTAATAAGAATAAAATATTATTTATAATATCATAGAATGCATGGGCATCATACAAACCATTGTTTGTGTCTAAATATGAGGATCCAATGCACAATAAATAATGGTGATAATACAATCAATACATATCAATTTTGATCACAAATATCTCCAAATACTTTAAAAAATTAAAATGAAATCAAATAATCCAACCATACAAAAACATTCAAAAACTTTTAAAATACGAAAAACATTTCATCATGTTCTTAGTTGCACTATTTATTACACATATGTTGTTTGATCTATATTTGTATATAGCATGTAATTTATTCAATATATACACATATATTTCATGCCTCATTTTATTTTGATACATGCATACCCATAGACATGATATATACACATACGTATGTTGGGACTTCCCTCTACTCACATCATTAGTAAGTTCGGGGATTCTATTTATTTTAATGGGATACACCTAAGTTAAATTATTTTATGATCACTTTCCATTATCATGTTTTAGTTTATATACTTATACATGTCTCTATCCATGCTTATACTTCTTATATTTTCCTTGATATGATATGTGATTAACATTTTTTCTCTAACACATATTTGTTTTCAAAACTAGTATGTTATGTTCATGTTGGTTGACTATATTCCATACTTTCATTTATGCAATTACTTAGATGTGTTCCTTGCTTTCAATTATATTGCATTATATTTATGGTTTGAATGCTTGAATATGTTCCATTGATCATGGACCCTATGACTTTACTTATCTATCTCAAAAATTGAATGTATCATTATTTTTTGTGTGGACATTTAAATGTCTCATTATTTCTAGACATTTGACTAAATCACATCTCCAAGATATTGTGGAATTTGAACATGCTCCTCGAATTAGGTCTCCTTGGACCATTTTTTTTTGCTTTGATTTTGAGTGCTCTTGTGTGTGTGTTTGATTACTTATTGAGCTTGTATTGTTACTATTTACACATTGCCATGATCTATATCATGTATCTTAGGACTTTATGTGATAAAAATCTATGTGATTCAAACATGTGTCTACCTAGAGAAGTTACTCATATATGTTGCATGACCCAGACACAATTTATACATTTATATTATCCTTTTTAGGTAAGGTAACTACCAGATTCTCTTTTTTCTCACTTTAAAAGGGGGCATATTAGTGGGGGCATGTCATATAGGTATTACTTCCACATTTTAATAGTAATAGATTATAGTGGGGGCATGGCAAAAATATATGACCTCCACACTTATTCAATAGTCAACATCTCCAAATTATACTGAGGGCATGTTATAGAAATATGTTCTCCATATTTACACCGATTCTCAGATACTATAGATTCAGTGGGAACCTGACATAAAAATGTTTACTCCACACTCATAATTTTATAAAATTCACCATATTTTATAGTTATATGATTCATATAGATATTTGTGGAAACATTTTATAAATTAGTATTATTATTATTATACCCAAATTTCAGCTTGTGACATATATGAGATACATATGTCATGCAAATGGCACCTAAAATTACAAAATCAAATAATTTTACAAATGTTAAATATTGTAATGTACTATAATCATATCTATGATGGATTGTTATGGACTTTTATCGAGTCCATCTACTACCAATACTTTGTTTACCTTTAGAAAGTTAAATTGTTTAAATCACTGAATCTGATCAAATCTATAATTTAGTTTTAATTAAATCATCTAACTTTATTAGAATTATAGATTGGATTTGATTAAATCACCCACCCTCACAAGATATATAGTATGAGTTGATTAAATTGCTCATACTCACTAGATTATACACATATTTTGTTTGCACAATTGAGATGAAACAAGCTTAAGGGTTGTGCTACAACTCACCTTTACACCAATGTTGGGGAAATGTGTCCTATATATATATATATATATATATATATATATATATATATAGGCTCATGATTTTCGTAATCTTAGCTTCAATGGTGAATAATGAGGCATCCTTTTAATCAAATTTCCAAAAAGTAAGATGGTTACTTTCACACACAAGGGTACTCCTAACCTTACAATTCTTACTTTCAAGCATTTTAAATTCTTTTAATTCCAGATTTCATAAAATTATTATATAATATAATATGATCTTGGTTACATGTTAGTGACCAAAAAACAATCAATGTGTTTTGACGCGAAGACAAGTTATGTTATACAAACTCAATTATGCATTTCATTCCTTTAAATTAGCATTTTCATTAATATATTAAAGGGGGGAACTATATTTAAAGTAAAATTTGATTTATATAATACCCCAGTCTTGTACACATAGAAAATATCTATCATGGTTGTACCTTATAATTTTAGACTTGCCTATTATGAAAGGCTCACATTCACCATATCTTTCTGTCTATTTTCTTATCTCTTAGTCTGAGCATTATTATTCTAATGACCATGCCTTCTATATTATGCAAAAAGATCTAAACATGATTATCATCCTTCACTATCAGTATTAGACCTCTACCTATTTTATAGATTCCTGGACACTTGCATCATAGGTAGACACAAGTGTCGATGCAAATATGTACTTTCTTACAAAGTGTAAAGTACCTAAAAGTCTTCCAATTTGAAAAATAAAATGTCAGCCTAAGTTATTTAATGCGATATACCTACAAAATGGATTGGTATATATAAAATATCAACCCTCATTCATTCTTCACCTAGAAATCACATACAACTCATAAGGCAAAAAACCAAGAAACACTCAATCAAGAATTTAAGTTAGCAAGCATGTCTTATTTGTCTATATTTTCATATCAGTCATAAGAATGATATTTCCATAGGTCTAAATAATTTAGAGATCAACCCATCAGCCATATTTTTGAAGTTACAAGATAGATCACTACTTTTCTTTTCTTATCACACACTTCATCCTTGTGCACACACAAGTGAACATGTAGGGAAGAACTACATTAATCTGAGACCCTCTTCAGAGTATTCACTATATAGGTAGTGCCCATTGACAAAGGAGTCTTTGGGGTCAGCTTGACACTGTCAACTCCCTAACTCTTTTTTCATAGTCAATCCAAGGGTGAAGAGCTAGGGTTTGATAATTTGACAAAAAATAACAATATGTGCATGTGATCTTAAGAAATTAGAATAAAAGAGACAAAAAACCTAGAAGGATCCAACTGATCACATCTAGATCTATTTAGTAATTTGTACAAAACCCCTGCGATAGAGTTAGATAACTACATTGACTTAACTATCAAGATCTGATGCACGTATCTGAGGCCATCGAAAGGATGTTCTAAAATCTAATGACTATTCTATTATCGTATTCTAGTCGACTTCTATCATGTTTCTGCCCAAACCTACATGTACATAATAAACCAACTAGATATCATTATTTCTAATTTTTGGAAATATATATCAATATAAATTCGTTCACTGTTTTTAGAAATCTCAGTTATATAATTTCAAAATTTTGTCTTGCTTATTAAATAAGTTCATCATCTACGTAAAATATAACCTAATCTTCTTAATCCTATATACTTGTTTATCAAAACATTGGGTTAAACACCAACACGAGTGTTGATCATGCAGCAAAGATCTATGTCGATAGGAAATTGGTGCATTATTAAGCTTTCAGGGCCTCCCGCAAGAATTATGCCGGCAGAGTATTTGTTACATCATTTTGTCCACCATCAAATGCATATATCACATCATGCTTGAATGATAATAGTCGTGTAAACAATGCAAACCTTCAAACATTTATGGTAACAAATCTTCAAAAAAGATGAAGCACAATTTCACCTGCACTGACCCAGACATTTTGTATGATCATTCCCATGATTCCATTATAGAATCCACTACCTTTCCCTTTGAGATTCTCCACTTTAATAAACCTGCATATTAAAATCTTTCAGAAAGTTTAGCACGCTTTTATAGAAACCGATCAGACCATAAAATTAATTTTCAACATAATTGGTGAATAAATTGTTGGCAAAATCAGAATGTAGTTTTCGTGGATTCTTTAACTTGCCAGGGCCTCCCACCATCGTCCAGCACTCTATAGTTGGCAAAGGTCTATGCAAGTAGAATCGCAATGTCCCATTCATAGTTCCCCATTAAGCAAGAAGGCACCTCCCCTGAAACCGATTTTCTCACAGTTTTGTTATCACTCTATGCATGTTGACGCTCTCCCTGCCGCGCACTTTAGTGATCATTTTGGAGAACGGCTTCTATTGCTGCATATCAATAACCTATAATGTTTTATTTCATTATATTTTTAAACAAGGATATTGAAAATATAATTAATTAAGGTGATTTATTCGATGAAATATAAATATATTTATATCTCATTGTTTGGAAATAAATTTAAATTTGAAGAGTAAACAAATTAAATAGTAAATAATTCTTTCCTTATTGAGACTTTCAAGAAATAAATTTGATGATCTTTCTTATGATTGAATATTCTTTTTGATATAAGTTATTTTTTCAACATTATTATTTCAATATTTATATAATTTATAATTAAAATTAAATTAACAATTAAAATTAAATTTATTATAATTCTATACAATTTTGAAGAGTTTTCCAAAAATTTCACTAAACATCTCATAAAATCCTATTTGATTGTCTTTTATAACATTAAAAAGGTTATAAGCCCATATAAATTAGTCCCTGTTTTCATTCCTACATGTAAAAAAAGGATATAAACATGTATGTGAAGTGAAAGATCTTGTTGAATGCTATCATATAATGAGATGAATGCAAATTCTAAAGATACTGATCAATTTACCTCTTTAAGCTACCTTTATCAAATAATATTTTTAAACCTAACATTGAGATCAGACAAAATCATATGTTGCATCGTCGACGATGCCTTCCCTTGCCCCAAGAAAAACCCAGTATATTAATATAATAGAAAGGAGATTTTTTTCATATTATTTAAAAATAAATAAAAATAAGAAATAAAAATTTGAGACTGAATCAGAACCTACAAGTTCCAATCCATCAACTCCTCCTTTAGGTGACATCTCATACCATTTTATAAGAGTTAACTTTTAATCATTTAAAGCCAATTTTATCAACCCCAAAGGTTACTCAATCTCACAACATATTGTAGATAATTTCACGTAAAGGTGGTGTTACATTGGAGCTTGTTTATAAACCAATTAAACATAAATTTTGCCACTTAGTGTGACATATGACTTGATTAGCCACACTTTTAGCTTGACCCTCGTTACTCTTCTCATATTTTATAATGAATGATCATCCAATGCCATGCGTAGTTTAGATAATGCCTTCTACCCCTCAAATTAATATTTTTAATGTGTAAATTTTAATGTAAATCTATGGTATTACCTTGTATCAATTAAATATGACAAATAAATGTAAATTATTGTTCAATTGATATCAATTGTATATTACATGAAATCAATAGATTAATTGCTTCAATATGGTACATAAATAAATAAGATAATTCTAATCCCTATCAATTGAATTAGGCAATCTAATATTTTATAGATTGGATTGGCTTAATATTTTACCATATTGAACTAATCGAATAATCAATTTAATGTGATATGCGAATGAGGATACTCATGTCCAAAACAACCAAATGAAACAATATAATGTGGTTTTAGGATTGACTGGCACCATTTTAACACTATATTGAACTAGTCAAGAAATTTGCTCAATATTTTATGCATACATGGTCAATCGAGCCCAAAATAGGTAAATGCAACAATAAAATTTAAACTGGATTTCAATTATCCCCATTTGCACACCACATCGAATTAATCATGTAATTTTGCATGATAAAATATTTTACAATATCTAACAATGATGCAAGGACCTCTATAAAAATATGTTCAAACCTGGTCTTCACCTTCTTTTCTTATTTTTACTCTCCTTAAGCCTTTCTTAAGTGTCCGATTTATAATTTTTAAGTTTATTCTTTCAAAACTTGATGTAGGATATGGTGCAGCGAAACATCGTGGTAGTTTGGTTGAAAACAATGGTGTTTCATGCAACCAATGTGTTGGTTGTGTAAGGATTGCCTACATAAAGAGATATTTTTATGTAATTACATGACTTTGAAACTCAATCCAAAGACATGTTTTGATTCTAGTTCAATCATATTCCTGTCTAACTTAATTTAGGTTAACTTCAACAAGCTCTTAATATAGATTTAGTTCAATAACACATGTAACATCTTCTCTTTCCTTACAAAAAATTTCTTTTACCTTGATTTTTAGATATGAAAATTGCTTTAAATTTTTAGCATATAGTTTTTGGATATCTATAGTCTGTCATATATAGTTTTTTGAATAACTCAACCCAAGTTCCATGGAGAACTTCTAATCTCCCATGTTGATTGGAGAGATAAATCTGCAATCTTGTAACACGGTGCTTTGTTGTTCATGAGAAGCCATCCACAATTCAACTAACTTATTCTTCAATTCGTGATTATGTATTCATTCCTCATTAATGTACCTCTTTGAAAAGAATTTTATGATTATTATTAAGCAACAAATACAAAGTTATAATCTTGAATGTCAATTGATTTTCAGTATTAGATCAATTTCTTATTATTTAATATCATCTATCTTGGTCAAGTTTGGGGATTTAGTTTTTTTCTTTTTTATTAGATTATTTAATATATTAGATTATTTTTTAAATAAATTGGCTTGTATATAAAAATACATAAATAAAATACCAAAAATAATTCATTTTTCATACCCTTGCATTGAAAAGCTATTCAATCTTAATAAGTCTCAATTGTATATAATAAATCTTAAAACACAATAGTTTACATGCTAAATTTAGAGTTATATAGACAATATTTTATTTTAAATATAATAATTAATCATTTTTAATTTAGATTTTAGCATACACATATTTATATACAAATAAAAACATTCACACTCGCAAAGAAAAATCAAAATAAAGATTGCATCTAGAATCATCCTCTCTTTTCATATTAGGAAAAGTATTTAAAAAAAACCAAAATTAAAAATAAAATTTATGTTCTTACATAATAAATATATTTACACAAAAAATATACATCTTCTATTGAAACCAAAATCAGAATTTTACAATTCAAAAGCTTAATTACATTGCACAAAAAATATGAACTACGTGCTTATATTTCATTTGCTTATATGAAGTTTAAATAACTCATGAATCTTTCATTGTTTTCATATCTTTGAAAAGAATAAAAACATTCATTTGTTGCAAGCGTAATTAAAAATTTACGCTTTATAAAATTAATAAAAAATAAAACATCAACTACATAATTTAGTGTCAAAATCATCAATATTTTCATGCTTATTATTCAAAAAATAAAAAAATTAAAAGTTTTAATTTTTTCTTTTAAATTTTAGTACTTCTATTTCTAGAAATAATATAGTTTATTTTCTCATTTCAAAATCCTTGATCAACTAAAAGAAACAAAAAAAATTATCGAAAAAAACATTTAACTTATAAAATCAACAATCTGAAGACACTCAAATTTAATAATTAATTTCTTGAAAATGTTTAATCTTGCCACCTTTAGTTTAATTTACCTATTCTTCATTATATTAGACTATAATATATATGAGATCCTTCACTATTTTACTCAATTTATTATAATCATTGAATATATAATTTATGCATCCCTATTCTACTTGCATATTCATGTTAGCCAAGATTTAGTAGTCTCTAATCTTTTAGGATTAGACTACACTAAGTTGGGTAGGGTCGCACACCACTTTTTCCACTAGTGTAGCCTTGTCCCTTTACTTCAATAGTAAACATTAAAATTTTAGACATTTGATATTGGCCTTCCCACACTATTAATAGTGTGAGTCAATAGAAATATTCTAAATTTACCATTATATAAGAACATCAAGGTCATTCAATACACATTTATAAACCACTTGAAAATTCTAATGCAGATTAAATAAAAAGGCGCTAATATTTCTAATTCAATTTTTGATTAGTCATCAACAAAGTTTAAATCTATTTTATTATAGGTCAAAATCATTCATTATCAATAATTCAAGTCAATTTACTAGTTGCATCCATATAAAAAATATCAAGATTCACACACTCAATCTAGAAGGAATAACTACGTCATTATGAAGAACTTTTAGGCTATGCAAGTAAATTTTATATTATGTGATGTTTTCTTAGGATAGCTTGGATTTTCCCCTTCCCTGATTTATACTTTTAAATTTAATAACTATTTGGTTTATGTGAAAGAACTAGGGTTTTTTTTATTTTTTGAACATCCACATTACAAATCAAAATTCATGAATAGACAACAAATCCTGTTAAATAGGCTGCCTATAGTAAAATTATCCACATAGTCAACACAAAGTTTTTCACAATCAATTAATAAGCTTATATTATTCCCCTATCTACCATAGTAAAAAGGTATTCCAATGCATCATAGATTCTATTTTTAGTTGTGGCATAGTTCACAAATCTTTCTATCCATTATATATTATAGGTATATCTACACAATCAATATAAGTAATATCCAAGGTAGGTTTTCATATTTCTTTACTTATTATTAATTATATCACATTTTAAATTTTGTATTTTACTATATTTTTTTATTTAGGTTTTATATTCTCTATAATCTAAATCAATATTTTAATAGTTTAATCATTTATATAATTTCATTGGTAAAGAAAAAAAACCACTAAACATTTTTTTGAACCCTTAATTTTTTATTTGAATATTAGATGTTGTTTACTTGATTTTTATCTAGGATTTCATTTTTTTAATATAAATTTGTGATAATAAATGAAAAAATATTCATGTTTGGATATTAATTTGACACTATGAGTCAATTTTATTTGATATAGGATCTTAATCTAACACTAAATAAATTTTATTATCACATTGGATAACATCTAACAATGAAGCATTTACTTTCAACCTAAAGTTTAAAACTATTAGGATTATAATAAACCCACATTGAACTGGTGTGGAATCTAGCCTAGGACATAATAGGAAGCCCGAGTCTCCATGATATTCTAATATGAAAATCAGCAGGGGAACAACACACCAAACTAAAAAAATACCCACCAAACACAGTAAAAACATACCCAGCCAAAAATATAAAGGAAAGCAAAAACCTAAATGAAGATAAAATAACTAGCTGAAACATTATGAACCAATCCTAGAGGGGAATCTACCCTGCCTTCCCTTGGGTCATGTTTCTAAGAGCTTCATTTCCTATTGGCTTAAGTCCTTCATCACCATAAAAGGAGGGAGTTCTATTAGGGTTTAAATGAGTAGTATTACCTGCTCTTGAATATTTCCCAATAGATCACAAGATCTAAAGGTTATCCAAGTCTTCTAATGACTTACTGTGAGTTGTGTCTATAGGAGAAACATGGCCCTCCTTGTCCATCAATCCATCTGAAGGGAAGAGAGCCCAACTAACTTCCTTATTTTTTTCTCATATCTCTAAGTTGAAGCGCCTTATTCTTGAGACCAATTTCAAGGGAGCATAAACTTTCTCTTGGTGAGCTACTCATCACAACAATTTTAGTCTCTTAATCAAGGGCCTCTAGGGATTTTAGGTATCGAGTCAAAATATATGCCAAAGAATCATCTAGAACATGATTCTAACTCTTCTCTTCTGTTAGTTCCTCCAAATCATTGTGATCTAAAATCAAAACATTTATTGGCCTCCCAACTTTAGCTTTAGTCATCATCTAATTTTTAAAAATCAACATTTCACCTTTAGCTCTTTTCTTATGATTTTTTGAAATTTACCTAGATCTTAGGGTTATATTTATAACCTTACTTTTATTTAGAGAGGTATTTATAAAACTAAATAGGATAAGAGCTTGGTAATAAACAAAGACCTTGTTATTATGCTAAAAATCCACAACCGAATCCTCAAGGGAGTGTAATAATAAGGGTAGAAAAGTTTTATAAATGTCCTTAAAATTATTAATTAATATGAAATGGTATGATCAAACCAATATAAATTTGGATTCGAAGGTGAGATACAACATTAGCTTCTTACAGACTTTAGGCCACACTTTCCAAATTTCAATATGCCTATAACTTTTGGTGACCTATTTTACTTTCATAAGAAATTTAAAGAATTTTAATACCTATTCATCTTTCATACTCTTATCCTTATAATATTAAATTTTGTGTATAAAATAAACCACATATCTTTATCAATGAAATCCTATGATACCTTCATTCACACACCTCTTGTTACTACCATTCTCTCTTTCTATGTTATAACAAAATCCTTAGACAAGGATGGATCATTTTGAGCAATCTTCAAAATGAATTGAATAGGTACTCCATCCTCGAGGATGCCTTGAACCTAAGGATTGTTAATCTTAATTTTTGAGTAGGACTTGGGATCAACCTTTTGTGTTCCATATTTTCTTTTGTCTTCATCTTGGGAGTTACATTCAGATCTAACTTCCTTACCTTTATTAGCCCATATGAATATTCAATATAATTGATAATAAAAAATATAACAAGATAAAAAATCTTAACAACACACACATAGGGAAGATAGAGTGAAGTAATGGGAAAGGGAGACATAAGTAACACTTAAACCAAAGGGGGTCTCGTAGAAATAAATGCATGATTAGGAAGGTAATCATGATGTGAATACCAAAGGGAATGAATATTTGAGTAAAGGAGGAAATAATTAAGTGGTGAGGGGCACCAAGTCAAAGAGAGGGATACCACGTCATACCATGACAAAGGGTAATAATATGCTGGAAAATCTACCATAAGAGATAAGGATTATGAAAATAAAATTTAAATCTAATAAAAAGAAGGATCGAATCCAATCTATTAAAAGTGGATATTTTTCATACTTCAATTAAGAACTTAAAATAATAAATAAAATTAATAAAAATGGCCATGAAAAATATCCAATCACCATAAAATTCAAACATCCTGATCAAGTTGAAAATTGTTGATCTCTAAACACAAAATTATTTTTACATTTTCTTCCTCTTTACTTTATATTTTCTTGTCACTTATTTTTAGAATCTATTTTTTGATAGTTATAAGGATACATAGAGAGTTTTTATTTTTTTAGATAAGTGGTGACCTATTTTTCTCACATCATGAAGTGAGTGGTACACTCCTAATACTCAAGGTATAAATAATGATATACATAGTTTTTTTTACCATACCTCAAGGTGTATTGGAAATGACTACAGTCTCTTATTTATATCATATGAAGCCTCTTTAGTCATTATATTTTTGGTGTATCTAAGAGGAGTGTGTGTACTAGGTAATTTATTCTCACCATAACCTCTAAGATGGGATAGTGGGATACATGAAAAATGTATCTTATGTAATAATTACTCTAAACTATTGGGCCAATACTAATATATGAATGACCAAGTCTAATTGAGAGCCAACACAATCATTCAAACCATTGGATATATCACCCTTTATTCCTTGATTTTTATTTCTATTGTATTCATATTCATTATATCTATTGATTCATAGTGTATTGTATGTCTTTAAGGTGTAGTTATAGATTTAGTGATACTCATTTTTCATATTTTAATATTCTTTCGATCTCTTCTACAATGACAAATCACGATGTTCTTTTCTCAAAATAGTAATGTTTCTATTCAATTGCTTGGTATACAGGAGTTGAAATTTACAATGATTTTGATATTGGAAATAATGAACACATATATGATGTACATAATGAACATGAAACTCATTTTGATCCACAATATATTAACATAGTAGATCAAAATCAAGTTAAAAATTATTTTAATTTCATCAAGTTATTATTGATAATATCCAATATGTAAATAATATCATTAGTCTAATTCTAGCATCAAAATGTAATCATAAATATAAATTGGTCACCTTTATCCAAACATTTCCTTTTCATATTATCAAATTCCCCATTTCTAATGTTTCCACTTCAACTAGTACATCTATTCTTAATTATATGCTTCTAATTTATTACATACCATCGTCCCTTGCTTTGGGAACATCTAATGGTTTTGAGAAGGTATTCATTAATACTCCTTCTTGTACTACTTATATTCCTCCAATCACCTTTATAAATACTATTCTTGAACATATAATTCTTCCCTTACAAGCTAAGGTATCTCAAATTGAGCAAAGTCTTTCTCATACAATCCCATCCATGCACTCATGTTACTTGTTAAATAACCCTTTTATAACCCAAAATTACATCCCATCTATTATAAATTATCTTTGTGTCTCACAATATTCTTTTATATAAAGGCAAAATTAATCTTGAATAGCATTTGCATTAATTCCATGGACCTTGTCTAGACTATGCATATAATGATAAATTATTGGTGAAGTTATTTCAAATAAGTCTTAATAAATATGCTCTTATATGATTTTATTATCTTACTTTTCAATCATTTAAGGTTTTCAATCCTTTTTCAAATCATTTTTAACACATTTTTCTATTAACATTAATGAAAATTTGTGATATTATCAAATGGTGAAGCTCAACCAAGGGTCTAAAGAAATAGTTAGTGAAAAGGTTATAAGATACAAGACTATACTAGAAAAAATGACAAATAAAATTATATATAATGAACTCCAAGATATCTTCACTCAAATATTTCTATCTCCACTCCAATAGTCAATTATGTTTGATAAGTTCAAATCTTTCAATGAACTATGCCATACAGTCAAAGAGCATGAGTTCAAATTTCTTACATTAAACATGATAAAATATACTTCAAGTTCTCCTTTCAATTCCAATGTTAATATCACAACAAGATACATTATAAGAGAAAATATAATGAAATAAATAATGAATATAATATTATATTTAATGTTATCTCATAATCAAAACAAAATATTTAATTACAAGCTCCTCCAAGGAGGCATTTTTTAAGGTTACCATAACCTCTTCACGTATTTTTTGAAAAATCTGCATGAAAGCAATATCATCTTTCTTCTTCCATCATTAGAAGTGGACATGTCTGAACTACAATCTATAAATTTTGATATCTATGCATATTGGGACTACCATCAATGTATTAGACATTTTATAAGCATATTTTTAAAGAAAACATATGTTCATGATCTCATAAAATTAGAATATTTTTTATACTGGTACACCCAATGAATAGGTTGATCCAAAAGGAAATGACATATAAAAACTCAGAATGTACAAAGATCCTTTTCCAAATAATGAAACAACAAATAAAAAGGATAATTTTTAAATACATTATGCATATGATGTTCATCCTCCTCCAACATATGACCATCCACTTGATAGCATCATTAGTATAGTAATAATAAAAAAGAATCATGTCACGTGACCACATTTTATGATATTGAATTTGTTGATAATGATTCAAATAGGCATGTACTATTTATTTGAGTATATTATGAGAAGAAATCAATACATAGTGTTATGATAGGAAATGGATCATGTCAAAAATAATACACCATAACACTCATTTAATCTTTTTGTTATAACATTCAAAATTTATAGGATACTTGTATAGGTGTCAAAGCATTTGATAGTCATGCATAGGATAATATTAGTCATATAGTGATACATTTACAAGTGGGAACTCCCATAGTCCCTAATCCATTTATAATTTTACCATGCACATGAGTCACTAATATTCTATTACAATTCCCTTGAATACCAAAAATTATATTATTACCTTATACAATGCATAAATGTCTCTAATATATCCATAGTAATTAACAAGTAAAATTCTATTAATATGATATGAATATCTTCTAGAACCAATAATATTTATTCCTCCTACAAAATATTGGTTGTAACATATATTGAACAACATGGTATTGAAATAGTATACAAAATTATTTAAGATCTTATTATAGAATCGATTTTTCCATTTTGTTATGAGCATGATAAAGTTACTCATGAGCATAAGTAACTAGTTCCAAAGAACATGGTACATTATTGTATGCATAAAGTGGAACATAAAATGTTGTCTTCATATCCTAAGGCACCACACATTATTAAAAATGATTCACAAGAGGTAAATGTTGTTTTATATTATTCTATTACACATGAGGATATATTTTTACATCAACAATGATTCATATGGTTGTATTGCAATAATTATTTCCTTTTCAAATACATAAGCATATATAGTTGGTGCTTCCTCTTCACATGAAGTAATGATGTCATAATATAAAAATGTAAAATTGGTAACCTAGGTATGTCTCATGACTCCCAATCCATATATCCCTCTTTCTTTCTCTAATGACCCTTCTAAGCACTTTTTCACTAATTCCTAGTCATCCATAGCCTTTTAAGACCTCATTCCAGCTTAGCCAAGACCCTTTTTCCATGATTATTCCATCCCCTAGGTCCGATCTCCTTAGGAAAATATATCCCAACCTATACTATAGAACTGAACCCTAGGGTGTCCCCTTTTTGACAATCCTATTCAATCACATTTTGAGCCCACATTACCATTTTTCCCTAATTCCTCTTCTTCGTTGTGTTGGCTAGTGTGATTACAATTAATCCATGACCAATAAATATATAATGTCATTCAAATATAATTTGGAAATGATTGGTAAATATCACTAAGAAATCAAGAATACAAGTAAGACCACTCAATAAATCCTCTCTATTATCTACATACAGCGAGTGAATACACTTATAAGCTTATTTAAATTGTTACACAAGTCCCTAGCCATGTCAAGTAGATCCAATATATTATTCTACATCTTCATACACTCAATTTAACAAATCACATCAAGTAAGAGAAATACATATGGGTTGATCCCTCTTCGGAGTATTGGTATGTAGGCAATATGCCCACACATAGGGTGTGAAGCACATCTAGTGCATCTTATACACACTAACCCCCCCTCTTGTTCAAAATCGGTCAAATCACAATAGAAGATAGGGTTTGAAGAAATAATCTTATCTACAAGGATCTGTATAGACTTTTGGTTGCTAAAACTTTAGAGATAGGGTCACACAGACATACCAAACAAAATCTAGAAAGCTCAGATCCTCAGGATAACAATGTTGGACAAATACTATAGCACCAGTACCAATCCTATCTAATAAAAAATGAAAGTTATAACCCTATTTATGATAGTGTCATAGGCTTGCATAATGAATATGATATCTTGTCTCAGTCAGATCAACACAATTTAAGCTAAATCTTATTTTCTCCCTCCTATTACTATTTTCTAAAAATGACTAATTCCAATAAATTTCAAAAATCAATAGCTTATTTACCACATATTATTGACTAATTTATCAATCCATATACTTTAACTAAATTAGTAATAAAACCCCAATTATTCCCAAAATTGTTACATCATTTGGTGAATCCCACTTCATTTGCACACAAAAACCCTAAAAACCCTAGGGTAAAATTACTACTAAATTTTCTTATAAATTTATGAATTTTTACTTGAATATTTAAATCATAAATTCATTTCAAATTTTAAATTTGAGTAGTTAATTTTAAAATAATTTTTTATCAAACCCTAGTTACAGGTATGAGGTCCTAGTATTTTTCAAGTAATTTTCCAATAATTTTTGAATTTTTTCTAGCATATTAAAATCAAAAAATCCCTTCAAAATTTAAAATTAAATAGTAATTTCAAAAAATATATTTTTCTCAAAACCTTGGTTACACATACTAGGTCCTATTCAATCAGGCATTTTACAATAATTTTTAGAAATGTTAATTACATATTTAAATCAAAAATCCAATTTCATTTTCATAAATTCATAGTATTTTGCAAAAATATCATTATCTAACTCCAGTTGTATGTACTAGCTCCTATTCACTTCTTGAGATATCACCTTACATTTTTGAGACCTTCATATCCTTTTTATGTGATTTCCAATTAACTATTTTTAGAACTCTACATTCTCTATCTTCAGTACTTATTTTTTCTAGCACTTTAGCTATTGCAATTTTTTGCAAAAACTTTAAACATATTTCAAATTATTTTACTACCTTAACAATGGCCCAATACACTAATTTTGATGAAACAATAAAAGGTAACTTCAAGAACTCCTAACCAAACACTCTAACATGCTCAAAATACTCCAAGAAGAATAAAGAATTGTAAAAAATGGTTAGTATTATCGAACCATAGAGAAGCTATTTGAAAATGACACTACAAGTGCAAGTATGTCTCAACAACCCCTAATAGTATCTCAACCTTCTTCTATGCCACTAGCTATAGCTAGTACATATTTATCTCCTAATGTGGTAGCCCTTGTTAAAGAGATAAGATCTCTTTAATCCAAGGTGTTACATCTTGAGAAACATTCTTCTAGACCTACATAAGATTTGGACTCTTTTGATCTACTACATACACCATCAGCACATCACATTTCTCACACACCCGTGCCATAAGGTTTTGTTTAACCCAAGCTTACTCTTTATGACAGTAAGGGTGATCCAGATATACATTGGAGAGATTTTCATGAAGCATGCCTAGACTATCTACCAAATGACTAGCTACTTACCAAGCTCTTTTCATGGAGCCTAAAGGATTATTATTTACAATGGTTCTATAATTTACAAAATCAGTCAGTTAGTGCATTCAATCCTGTAGCCTATATGTTCCTAGTTCATTTCAGCATTAACATTGGTGACAAGGTTTCATATGCCCAAATTGTACAACACAAATAAAAGTCAAATGATCATCTCACAAATTATGTTCTTAGATATAAGATTATCTTGGATAAGATGACTAGCCCCATGGCCAATCAAGATTTATAAGATCTATTTAAATAGTCTCTTTCTAGCTTTGTACAAATCAATTATGTTCAAAATATTCTCTTCCTTCAGTAAATTGTGTCACACTCTAAATAAAAGAGAAGTCAAGATAATTTCAATGAGCAAACTCAAGTAAATAAGAATCTCATAAACAACCAACAAGATTAATAACAAATCCCCATATAAGGTCAAGTTTAGTGATAACAAGACTCAAAATCAACTGATAGTTAATGTGACTTCAGAGCCCCCTCAATGTGTGGTTTTATCAGCACCTCTTCGATGTACATTTACCAATCCACTAGTTTATACAGCTAGAGTTTTATAGTAGTTATTGGAATGTAACATCAAATATCTCCCTTTTATTCATGAAGTTAACCCAAAAAATCCTCTTCCATGAGGATATGATCATTATGCATTTTATGATTTTCATAGGGCATCAAGCCATACAATAAATAGATGCATCAATTTGTGACACAAGATACATGATTTAATTAATGGTAATCATATTTATGTTGGCACTTTAGTTAACCTACTCATATCATAAGGGACACATAAGGGATTCACCATGCATATCATGCACATCCACCACCAGATACATACATGGCACCTCCAGTTGAATCACATCCTTTAAGCAACATCATTGGTGTATAAAATTCTATAGTTCCAACTAGACCTTCCATCTCCTTCTCAGAGAAAGACACTATCGAGGATGATTTGGATTATCATGCACTCTTTATCAAACCTTAAATTCATAATCATCCTATTCATAATGTTCTTATCAATAATAGATCTAGTGTAAATATGTGCACTATGACATTACTATAGAATTTGGGATATTCAAAGTAGGATATTACCCAAATGGACATAGATATTAGTGGATTCAGTGGGTACATACAAAGTTCATTGGGTGAGATTGTACTTCCTTTACATGTTGGTCGAACACATGTGGCCACACCATTCACTATTGTTCTCAGTGTAGGATTTTTTGATATGTTATGTGGTCGACCGTGGATCTAAAAAATTCAAGTAGTAACTTATTTATTTCACATATGCATGAAATTCATTCATGTTAACCATGTTATTAAAATTGGTGGAGTTTCATATGAGTTACCACTCCCCACTTCAGAGCCATCTTCTACTTTACAGTCACCAGTTCTAGTTTTGCCACTAGTTTCAATTTTCCCATAAGTTATAGTTCCTCCTCTAGTTCCAATTCAATCATAGTTGAGTCATCCATTGCCATCATAGATATTTCATAGACCTCCATGTTTTTATAATTCTAGAAAACTTATATCTACAATTTTCACACCCAGGGTAGTATCATTAAGATTTCATGCATCTACTCACAGACCACAAGTTTAGAGATTCTATCCTAATACCAAATGGGTCCCTTAGATACCTAAAACTGCATCAGCTTCTCAAAGTTACATAGGGAACCGACACTTATTTTTTACTTCAAATAATTTAGATCATCATAGCATATGTAGCTTTTAGAGCCATAGTCTTTGCATCTCCAGCATGCTTCTCAATCATGCACAATTCCTCTCTTCGATATAGGACACCATGATAAGGAGTCTCCCTTGAGACTCATTGATTAGTTTCACCTTTTCTTAGCCTACTTTTACATAGTATCCTATGCTTGATTGTACATAATTTCCCTATGACTGATTGTACATAGCTCAAATATTCTCAAAATACTAAAAATTATACAAATTTTCAAAATCCAAAAACATCTTGATTGTATGCATCCTCTATGTTTTACATTTTTACTATCATGCTAGACTTATATTTGTTATTCAATGATATTGTTTCTCACTTTATCTACATTTCCATGATTCACTTGATCTCTTTTGAGTGTGTATAGTGATATCTAGATCTTTGATTACTTCACTCTACCCATTGAGGAGGCATCCTACTCTTGCATGCCATATGCACATAGATATACCTTGCCCCTAGGGGAATCTTCTACATGACCAAACCATTCAGGTTATGCCATTCATACACCACACACTCTAGTTATCATGTTGATGTATATTATGCACTAGTTTACATAGATCACTCTACTAGTATACAACACTTGTGTATTTATTTGCATATACCTAGTCTTATACTAACATGTATTTCATAATTTCACTCTTGATTTAATTAGTTAGATGCTCTTATATTTCTAATTATTACATGTTTACCTTTCTTTATTTACATAGCTAGATTATTTACATTTTTTAGTTCCTATTTATTTCATGTATGTGATTTAGGACATTTGCAAATGTCCTTTGCTTCTATTCATGTGTGTGACTTTGGACATTTTCCAATGTCCCTTGCCTGTACTCTTTTATGTGATTACGTATTTCATGGAAAATTACTTGTTTCAACTGTAGGTGTATGTGGCATTTGAACATGCCTTGTACGTTTGTTTTCTAGTTTGAGTGACATGTGCCCATGTCCTTTGTTTGATTGGCATGTTGACCACCTTTGTACACTTATTGCCTTGTGTGCTTGTTACTTGATTGATTTTTATTTTTTGGAATGCCATGATCAAAACTATGCATTAACTTGCTTCTTGGATGCCATGATGGACACCATGCTACATCCCTCCATGACAAATAATAATTTATAACTAAAACTTCTAGTTCTAGTTCAGTACATTGCACATGTTTTTACATTGTTATATCTATCTAGGCATATCCTTATTGATCTAATAGTATCTCAATACAAACCATGATATATCTTTAGATATCTTGTCAATTATGATTATTATACCATATATTTTATAGCGTAACACACTTGTAGGGCTCTTTATTTGTAGGTTAGTCATTACAAGGTTTCCATTACTACCCTTAGAAGAGAGGGAAATAAATGAGGGGTTTTATCATAGAGATCAGAGCTCATATCAACTAGAAAATCTAGTTTCAAAACATTTAGAATAATAACTAGACATCAAACTATTTAAAATAAATTAGGTAGATAGTCAAGAATCTAAAATAGTCATCAAATTTGGCCTAGAATAATAGCACCAAGACTAGACTATAGCATCGGTGGTGCTACTATCCATTTCTCATGCTCCTATATAAATAGGACAAAAACTAATTTTTTTATAATTAGGCAAAAAAGTAGGTTTAAATACATATTTTCATAGCTAGACCAGTTCAAAATCATTAATTTTAGAACACATTTTGCTCAAAAAATCTAGATATAGGGGCATCATGCATGGCATGATGTCTCTCACTTCTAGTTTTAGATACGGTAGTTGGTATAACTTCCATATCAAAATCCATGTTCCAGACATCAACGATTGGGGGTAATGTGCATGGCACATTTTTTTCTTTTCTTTCCTAGTTCAACATTGTCAAGACAATCTTAGTAGTTGTATGCATTTTTATATCTATAGGTGGTTGTCATCATTTTGAAGTGGCTTTCATATAATCCTAACCTCCACATTCCCAAGTTCCCAAGTTTTTGATTGGCTTCTACATAAGATAGATTCTCAGTTTTAGAGTGGATTTCATATAATCCTAATATCCATATTTTGGAGTGGCCAAGAGTGGCTTAGATTCCAACATAAATTCAACTATCAATTCCAACATTCTTAGATCACAATACATTCATGGGATTTAGGATCCATTTCATATGACATACATTTCATACTAATATCAGTTCATGGGCAATGATGGAGCCAAAGGTCTAGCTAGCCTTTGTATTCTTTAGGTACCTATTCAAAGGGATTGAACACACATTTCAAACATCAACCAACACATGCATGACCAACTAACTTTAATAAGTGGGTGATGATAGAGCTAAAGGGATAGCCTTTACATTCTTGAGCCACTTATAGGGAATTGAGAACTTAGATCTATTTGTGATATTACTCTTGGTACAGTACCTTTTAACATCACTCAACATAATCCAACATCACTCAGTAGCACAAGTTTATCATTGGTTTGTGTAACTGGTGAGTTGTATTTTTTCCTTTCTCTTCCTCTCTCTTACCTAGCTTTTTTAATTCTTATTTTAGATATAACATATTTAGTAAGAACTAATCTAATTTTTATTTTTATTGTAGATTCCTACTTCATAGAGTGTTCTCTCTATGCATACCCAACATCATAACAACTTCATGAGCTTCACCCTTACAATTAAGTTTAGGTACACTTTCTATTTTTCTTTATTCTAGTATTTTACTCTAATGCATCACTAAAATAAATGGAGGGAAAATTTAGTCATATAAAAATGCAAAATTGGTAACATGACTATGGCTCATGACTGCCAATCCATATATCCCTCTTTATTATTCTCATGGCCTTTCTAGGTACCTTTTCATTGATTCTCAATCATCCATAGGCTTTCAAGACCTCATTCTAGCTTAGCTAGGACCCTTTTTCCATGATTATTTCATCTCTGTATTTCCAATACCCTCAAAAAAATAGTGCCAAACTTGGACTATAGTGTTAGACCCTATGGTGTCTCCTTTTTAATGCTCCTGTCTAATCACATTTTAGTCCCAAATTACCATTTCTCCCTGATTTCTCCTTTTCATTGTGTTAGCCTAACATGATTGCATTTATCCCATGACCAATAAATCCCTATATAAGGCCATTCAAATATCATTTGGAAAGGGTTGGAAAATATCACTAAGTAATTAAAATACAAGCAAGACCACTCAAGTAATCCTCCCTATTCTTTGTATACAGCTAGCCAATACACTTACAAGCTCATTCAAACTCGTACACCAATCCCTAGCCATCTAAAGTACATCTAGTTTATCATTATGCATATTCATACACTAAATTTCAAAAATAACATTAAGTGGGAGAACTTCATATGGCTTGACTCCTCTTTAGACTATCGGTATGTAACTAACATGCCCACATATGGGGTCTGAAACATGTCCACTGCATATTACACACACTAACCCCCAACTCTTACCCAAAATTTGTAAAAACACAATGAAAGATAGGGTTTCAAGAAAGAATCTACTCTATAGGGAGTTCTATAGACTTCTAGCTACCAAAACTTTAGAGACAGGGTCACACAGATCTTTTGAACAAAATCCAAAAAGCTAAGGTCCTCAAGATAATAGCATCGAACAAGGACTACAATGTCAGTACCACCCTTGTCCACTTTTATCACTCTTATCCAATCAAAAAATAAAAGTAAAAATCCTTTTTATGATAGTGTCCCAGGCCTACATAGTGAATATTAGATCTTTTCTCAGTTAGATAAGCATATTTTAAGATAAGTCTTATTTTCTCCCTCTTATTATTATTTTTATAAAATCTCTAATTACTAATAAATTTCATAAATTAGTAGCTTATTTACCACATATTATTGATTAATTTATTAATCTAGACACTTTAACTAAATTAGGAATAAAACCCTAATTATTCCCAAAATTGTTAAATCACACTCCATTCCATACATTTGGGTTTACACATCTGCATCCTCTTGATGATATCCTTTCTTGGACATTGTATGCAATGGGAAATACAACAGATCTATAAATCAATCTTATCTTAGAGAAGATAAATCCTACTTACACTTTCAATTAGAGATACATTAGATAATCGGGGTCATGACCAAGATGTGTTTTTTATACCTATCCAAGGGATATCTTACCATAATAATATCACTACGGAGGGTTCCAAAGCCTCCAATAAATCAAAACTACATAATAACCCTAACTAGGTCTTATGTTTTCATATTCACTAAACTAATAACAAGTAAAACAAAGTATAATATAGTGCTCACTAAATCTTGTGGCATAAAGTGGGGGTAATAAATTAAAAAAATAAACATGCATAAAATACATGTACTCTATTTAATATATACATTATCCTAATGCAAGGAAGATGAGTGCATATATATATATATATATATATATATTAAAAAAATACATCTACTCTATTTAATATATACATAATCCTAATGCAAGGAAGATGAGTGCAAATATATATATATATATATATATATATATATATATATATATATATATATATATATATATATATATATATATATATATATATATATTCTTACAAAGGAGGAAAAAAGTTAGGAATACTTAACTTTTAAGATGAACCTGTCGAGCCTCAATCTCTCCCTTGGCCAAGGTGCTTCACAAGAGGTTGTTTTAGTATGTAAGGATTATAAGGATAAACTATATATAGGATAAAAAACCTATCAATGCATCCAAAATAATTCTCTGTAAGATAAGATCCATATCTCCAAAGAAAGTATGAAACCCTAATCTTGGTTTTCAAATAAAATGGTAGATAAGCAGACGCATAATATATCTTAATTTTTATTTTATTCTCTTATAAATGAAAAAATGGACATGTTTTTATAGGTGGATCTAACCCTAATACATTCCTAAATTTTAGGCCATCAAGGTCAACCTAGTTGACATAGTATCGTTATTAATAAAAATAAATTAGGTCATGGATTAGGTTAGCCAGGGGCTGACCTAGACCCTAATAAGTTTTATCAATAATAACACAAGGTCAATGGGGTTAGCTATGTAATTTAAACCATAAAAAATGGTTTTAGGTTAGGCAAGGGCTAATGAAGGTGGTAAATGACTAGATCAGGGTGAAAAATAGGATTTAAAGCTTAGGAAAGTGTTTTTAGGAGATGTGTGTAGATAGTAAGTGGAAATAAAAGACAATAATCCTATGAAGAACCAATGTTCTTCCCATCCCTTTCTCGATGCACCCCTTAAGGTGTGCACTCAAAGAGATTAAGACTTTAAGGGTTCTTAAAAGATAGAGAGTGTAATTAATTGATATAGTTTGAAAATATTATGCGTATACATATGCCCCACTCTAACCTCATCATGTGTCACATAGGTTCAACACAATATGGTGATTAAATAAAATAACATAGAAACATAAAATGTTGAAACTGAATAAAGTGCATTAAGGAGAAAATAAGATAAATTAAAGAACATAATTAAAAAATACATACCTTTAATTACCTTAGTGATGTAGATAAATAATGAGATGTGAGAAATGTGAAGGTGTCCAGTGTGAGTAACATTAGGCAAACCTATAGAGACTAGTGAAAAAGAGAAAAAAATTGTAGCATGGACATATAACAGTTGAAAAGATTATCTACAATGTTAGGATTCCTAAACATTTTACAGTTTGGAAAAAGAATCAGTACAAACAAATATATGAGTTAAATAAGAAATATAATGGTAAATATTTGAATGGTAAATGATTTTGAATAGTAAATATAAATATATTTGAAAAAATAATTTGGTATTTTTACTATTCTAAGAAAAATAGAGCTCTGATAGACCTAGTGAGAGACTGAGGAGACATGATGGTGAGGAGATCATAATTGAGATGGGGAGGATGCATCATGGACATAGTGAATGCATCACTAGTAAACAACTCAAAATTATAAAATTTTGAGTATTTTTATTTGAAATTAAGTCAATTATATAAAATTTATTATTAGGCAAAATCTAGGCACTATAATAAACCCTATAAATTCTTTAGTGACACTAGGGGTCAAATCAGGTGTTGGATAATGAGTCAGACTAATAGATGCCTAAGGCATTTATGGAAATTAGTTAAAAAAATCATTACAGGTGATGAATAGAGTTGACTAGGTTGACTTACTTTGTAGAAGATTAAAAAACCAATAGTAGTAGTTGGTTGACTTTGTTGGTTAAGGAAGAGGGATGTCTTGGTACAAGTGGGCTAACTTAGTTTTTTTCAAAGTGGGTGACTTAGTACTGCAAGGGATGAATGAGGCTGACTTAGTACTAGTAGGCCAAAGAGTGGCATAGTTAGTACTATAGAGGATGATCTATTAGAATTTTTACAAGGTTAATCTAGTATCTTTGATAAAGGATAGGGCTTATTTAGTTTGAAATAAGTCAGTTCAATAGAAAATGAATAAGCTAAGTCAAACAAACTAATTTTTGTGAAATTTGGAAGAATGTGTTTCTAATATGAATGACATGGACATCTAATACATCTTTTGTTATTTGATATTTTTTTAAGGTGCAAAATATATTCATAATTTATCGATGCATCATGGTTACCAAGTTTTTTATAGCACTTGACAAATTTAGATAGAGTGAGATTGGTTGTATTAGGTTTGGGAGGAATTATAGAGATGAGATGCATCACAATGAGTGTTGATCTCATTATCATGTTCCTTAGATCATATGAATGATTTACTAACACATTTAGATAGGTGGTGGTTGTGGATACCATAGAGGTAGGTATCACACTAGAGGACATCCATGTATTCCTTATAATACCTATAAGAGGGACACTAGTGGTCATAGTGACATTAGATGATTTGGAGGAAAGATGCTCATTAGTCAGGTGGGTGACTATTAAGAGAAGATCTACCCAAGACTAGGGGTGAGCTTATTTGATCTGTATATTAAATAGATTCTAAACATCTAGAAGTTTATAATTGGACTTGTTATAACAAGAGTTTTGTGTGACAAGTGAGACATAAAAGTACTATTGTATGTGATAGTTGTGTGCTAGTCCATTTTAGACCAAGGGGCACACTATGTTTTTGGGTTTATCATCTAGGTCCAAATCATGCATGATATGTATGGGATGTTATATAGAGAGTAGAATACCATGGGACTAGTGGTGTTGTTAAGCACATGGATATATGAGAGGTTTTTGATGTATCTAGTTGGGTTACCATAGGTGGTCAATGATAGGTTACCGTAGGTTATTAGCTAGAGATAATATTAGGTACTATGGGCTATGTTATCACTACAAACAATCACATGAGGGGAGATCATGTGGAATACCTATATACATATTGATATTATTTATCTCAGTGGGTGATTTTGGAACCAAGGCTAACTTGAGTGTGGATCATGAGCCACTATATCTACTAGGTAGATTTTCAATCAATGGCACACTTACTTGGGAATTTTGGACTCTTTTACTCAGGGATTCCTTTAGTAATTCCTACATTTTGGGCATTACATGCTATATATCTAATGGGGAGAGGAGGAGCACCAATTAGGATATTGGTGATTAAGACATGACATGTAATACCATGGGCTAGACAAGCATGACAACCAACAACCAAAGCAGGAGAGGGCATGGATGTGAATGTAGGGGTGTATTATGTCCCATAATAGTCACCAGAGTGGGTGGAAAAGTAACCAAATTAGACACACCATTTATGGAGATGTCATCGATGAGATCGAGCATAGATGAGGGTGGTCATGTTGGATGATCTGGTAGTTAACCTAGGGTAGAGCTAGTTGATATAGGAAACTTTGAGGAGAGGCTTATAGTGTGTATAAGTGGTGACTCTAGGATTTGATTTGATAAGGAGGAAACTCATAAATGAGGTTATCATAGGATGGGTAAATGGAGAGACTATGCTCAGTGGATGAGTAGATGGGAAAATAGTGGTGGGTGACATTAGACTGGTAAAAAATGTTACAAATTTGAGTGATTTGAGATATAATACTAGTTGTATATGATTTTAGGTAGAGAGATATATTTTGAGATGTATATGATTTTATATCCATTTGGTTTTTATTTTTTAGACCTTGTGACAAAGGAGGTCAGATGGGGATCCCTAGTCATGGTTGCAAAACATGACATTTTAGATGAGGTAATGGCACCATACGACCCCACCACACTAAATGATCTTGTACTTTCATATGCCATAGCTTAGGTGGGATAGTTTAGATTTGTGGGGAAAGATACAAGGTAGTTTCATATATGTAGGGATGTATTTCATCCATTAATAGGGGTGGTAGTAAGAGAGGCACAATATTTGTAGGCCCTAGCTCAAGAGAAAGACACACACATGGATATCATGATCTAGCTAGACTAGGTAAAGGATCATGTGGAAAACCTACAAGGATAGGTAATAGGGCCGAGATCTCAAACAAACTCATTATATTGAAATATGTATAGGATATATTCTAAGTCATCTATGTGAAGCATGGCTAGGACATGAGATAGGTGTGATAGAGTGCATTGGTAGAGCTGGAGCTATGTATTTTTGTATTTTTTACTATTTTATAAAACACATTATATATAGAGATATTTTTTTTACAGTTGGATTTTGGCCTCATGAGTTATATTTTGGTTATGGTTGTTGTTTTCATATATGGTATGGGAAATTTATGTGGAGTGTTTTCTTTTCTAGCATTATGTAATATATATGCATGTTAAAAAAATTAGGCGAAAAGGACATGGAAAACTATAATTAATCTTAAAAAATTCACTACACACTATATCATAACGGGAAATGTGTAATAACAAAAGATGACTAATTATAATAAACCAAAAGTTGTAAATAAGACAAAATGTTTTTAAACCATGAAAAAGTTTGGCACAAAATTAAAACAAGTAAAATCACACTATATCATGTTGGGAAGTATGAAAATTATGTAATGAAATGGAATGTACATGAAATAAAAATGGTATAAATATAAAATAATTAAGTCAATAAATGATACTAAATCATGTTGGGAAGTATAAAGGAGACAAAAAATTGGTAAAATAGAATTAAATTAATCATACTAATTCAAGTTGGGAAGTATGAAAAAATTAATAAAATAGTTATATTCCTACATGTATTTGGAAAATAAGAATATAAAAGTGAAATATTAATCATAAAACATACTAAATCAAGATATGAATCATGTCAATGACATTTAACCCATAATTAATCATGACTTATCTCAAACTTGACACATCTAATTTCATTGTGACTTAGGTAATAGAAAATTTTGTGAGGAAGGTCAGGTCCTATCCATGGTCTTACACTACAACTCACAAAGGGAACACTAATGAGTTGGAAACAATGTGAAAAATATTTTCAAAGGTGATGTTTGGAATGATAATGTGAAAATGTTGTAATTTGTGAGGAATGTTTGGTCCTATCCAAGATCTTACATTACAACTCATAAATGAGATCCCTAGGGGGAGTGATCAGCGAAAAAAAAAATCTCATGGGGAAATATTAATATTTTAGGAAATGAAAGAGGTAATATAAGAAGCATAACATAGGCATATTATGATAAGACCTTAGAAAACATGAGACACACTAAGGATAGAAATACACTAAGTGATTGGTGGCCATCAATAAATAGAGGATACATGTTCACTATTGGCACAAAGCTATTAAGGCAAATAAGTGTGGTACTAAGATCAAATAATGTTGTTTATTTTAAAAAATAAATTAAAATAAACCTATCTTCCCATAATGTGTTCCCTTCTATAAAGGACCCCTTATAAAGCCATCGTTCCACTGCAAAGATTGGGTATTTGTATGAAAAAGTGGGTAGCACTAAAAAAAATTATTGTAATTTTCTAATGTATTGGCCTACCACACCCTAATGGACCTTGATTCTATGGATTTTGATCTTTGAATATAAAAATTATATGTGATTATAATCACATCTTTTATTATGATTTGAATTTTTAAAAATTTAAATGTTGCCTTTTACATCATTACCTTTTGTCAAATGATTTGGATTTTGAATTTTTATGGCTTTTAATATTCCTTCTACATAAAGATTTATAATAACCAATCATGAGAGATAAATTAATACACACAAATTATCTTTAGGATTTGTCTAAAGGAAGTGAAGTATCCAAAGATATGACTAAATAAAATACTTAGGCTTACCTATCAAACAACATGTTTTCTCAAATTTCAACCATGTGTATGCTTAGTTTGTAAAAAAAAAAGCGGGGAATAAAGAAAGATCCAAGGGAAACTAGTAAAATGAAGTTATAATGAGATGAATTATTTTCTAACTTATCACATGGTAAATAATGGAGGACTAAATGGAGAAAGGTTTTTATAACCTAGTCATAAGAATAATTATCTATGTGTGTAAATAAGATAACAAACAATCATGAAATAACAAGATAGCCATTAAAAATGAAAACATAGAGAATAAGTATGCAATATTAAAAATAATCCATAATATAACATGAGTAATAAAATGACACTATAAGTAACATGTAGTGAAAAACATAAGTCATCATGTAAGATAAATAATAAGTTCACACAATGTCAAATTATATAAGATAGATAAATGTAAATTTGAATCACATGTCCAATCTAAAATGCAAAAAAAATGAAAGAACACCATGCTTGTGTTCATAAATTTTGGTATATTTATCCACACACATTTTCCATCACATTAGATAAGTCTCTATGAAGATGAATGCCTACTACAGCTAAAGTTTCATCAGTCTTCATGGAAAGTTGAGAAAATACTTCACATTAAATCTCCTCGATGGAAAATGTAAGAATTATTAAAGAATCATGTTGATGAGGAATATGATGTAGGGGATACTTAGGATAAATAATGGGAATGGACTCTATAGGAAAGGAAGGGGTCACTAATGGATATTGGGCCACAGGTGAAGGAATCACTGATGGAGAATGGGCCACAGGTGAAGGAATCACTGATGGAAAAGGGGCCATAGGTGAAGGAGGATCCATAGGTGAGGGAATCATGGGTGGAGAAACTATAGGTGGACAAGGTACCAAAGGTGGTGGATCCATGTGTGAATAAGGGGAGCCTTATTATGAGGGTGACCTAAGGTAGGAAGGGTGGTAGGTATAAGAATGGTCATGAGATGATCTTTGAGATGATGTTGAAGGATGCAGTAATGATCAATGTGATTAGTACCACATTAGGTTTAGAGATAATATAACTCTCCATATTTGGGAAGATATTCAACGAATACATTTAGGGGAGGTATATCCTTGCCTATGGGCCAAGGAGTAGTGGGATGCAAGGTGTCAATATATCATCTAAAATTATGACAACTCATGGAAGAATGATTATTTATGTCATGGAAGCAAAAAAATAAACTTTTTAATAAACCTTGAAAGTTTACTAATAAAAAGAGTGGAAATAAAAGTTGAAGAATGTTGGTATAATGAATATTCTCTAGTCTAATGCTTGAAAACTTTATTAATATCATAACATGGATGATGGGCCCATTTGGTGGGAAAAAGACCAAGCTACGGTAAAGGGAAAAACCATCACCAAGGGAAGGTGGGGATGGTGGAGAGACTGAGTTAAGGTCAACTGAAGGAGTAATAGGATTAAAAATAGGAAGGTACTTGGCTAAAGAGGGAGTGGGAATAGGATTCAAACTAGGCTCGATTGAGGGAGGGACAAGATGCATGGAAGGCTAAAGGATAATTGCAATCATCTCAGGGATAAGTCATTCAAATGGGTCCTAATGTCTAGAAAACTGATAGGGACCAGTCATAACATGATCCATAATCATAATCCAATGATTTTATTCATAAACTCAAGGTTTGTGTACCATATTTACCCTTCAAATAAGAGGAAAAATTCTAAAATTAAGAATTATATAGGATGAAATATGATAATATTGATGAAAAGAATAAATAAAAAAATAATTATAATGAATAATTTCATCACCTTGGGCATCAATAAAACATCCAAAATATGGGTCATCTAAGGTATAACCATCATCATAGTTAGGTGTATGAAAATTAATGGCATAGGTAGGGATGACTTTGTCATCTAATGTGGTGTGACGAATGGAGTGTCAAGTCTTAGTTAAGACAATAGGTATATCATCACTATGTGGTTGATGGGAATGTGGCTTCAAACAAGGTGTAAGTTGAGAAGTGAGATGAGGTAAGAGATCTAGGGTTTTGATCTTGAGATGGATCTCATTAGGATCATTACCATATGAATCTATTAGTTTAGGTGGTATATTCTTGATGAATTTTGGGTGACCATTATAACCTCAAGTGGAGTTAATAGGAAGTTAAACCACTATGATTCATGAAATGGAATGCTCATTAAGGGTTCAAAGGATAGAATCTTGAATACACCATGGTCTTGGAATTTTATGAAATTTCAATGTTTAGTGTCACCTTGAAACCTATAGATTGCTCTAAAATGAGCAAATTTGACACATTAGCAGGTGGAAGATGCAACTACTCTCATGCGATGAGTCCATGACCTACCAAGAAAAATATTATAGGAGACAGAAAAGTTGAATATCATTATCTTGACTTAAATAATGATAGGTGGAACAGTGATACGAAGCCACACACATCCTGACGGAGGCATTTATCTTAGGTCATAACCTTAACACATGATATGTGTGGACTTAATAGTAAATTTATAATATAAAGTGATTTTAATAAAATTGAGATGGGAAATATAAGTACCTAAACCCTCATCAATCAAGGTACACTTGACTTGGATATCACCAATTTTAATACTGATAAAAAGGGTAGGATCATCTTCATGAAGCAAAATCTCATCAGGGATCATCAAAGCAATAAGGAATTAATGGGAAATATAAGTGTCCATTATTTCATCAATGTGTATGGATATTTCTTTGCACGAATGTAAAATTTTATCTTTTGATTCAGATAATGTGGCTTCACATTTTGCTAAGGGAGGATGAGGGATGTTCATTTTAAATAAGAGTTGCATAAGAGGATTATGATGACTCAAAGAAGTACTCATATGTTCAGGAAATGAGATTTGAGTTTGGAGATTAGTAAGTTATTTGATAGAATTCCATTCACCATAACCTATAAATTAACTATTACAAATAGGTTCATAGTGTTGAAGGAGGTCCTCAAAATAATGAACATAAGTGCATGTGAATTTATGTTGATAAGATGTGGGAGATTTAATTAGATGATAAGTTTGTTGATTGTCTTGAGAGGATGGGGTAGTTGACATAGGCTTAGTTTGAGATAAATTTGAATAAGTGTTAATAGAAGTTTGAGTATCATTGGTAATGGTTAAAGAAGTTGGAGGAGTGGTAGAAATGGTATGAGAAGTGGTATCCAAAGAAGGTGTTGGAATTTTTTCATCAAAATATATAAGGTCTTATTGCCCCAACTTTGTTAAGTGATTTGGGGAAGAGTTTTGGATAACATTAAAAGTGTCAGATGATTGCAGAGTGTGGATGGGATGAGAATAAATGAAGGAATCTACCCTTTGCATATTAATCATATTGACCACATTCTATTCGGGAGTTAGGTCTATAAGACTATCAACGTTATTTGTATAAGGAGTAGGCTTATTATTATTATCTTGGTGATTGAGAAGAGGATATTTTTAGATGGTTAAATGAGCATTATCATGGTTTAAAGATTGAGATTTAGTTTTTGTTTCATGGGCTTTGAAGGAAATGACATAGGATTGTTGATGTTTATGAATGATATAATAATGGTTTAAATTGGGACCAATGATAAAATCCATATCCATATTATGAAATTGCCTAAAATTTTCATGAGAATGACCCAAACTAACATGAAAAGGATATAATTTATTTGGATCATACCAAGATTTCATGGAACAAGTGGAATCAAGCTTTTGTGGAAGTGGCCTTAGTAAACTCTTTTATAACTCTATTAAGGATAAAGTTTTATGAATGTTGATGTTACTTGGTGAAGATAAATGAGGATTAAGGATGTGCTTTAGAGGGGATGCTTGTTTTAGAACCTAGTTTGGAAAAATAGCTTGAATAGTTGAATGGTATCATACGAATTAGTGAAACCATTTTATCATCATGACAATTTTTGTTATTAACATGTAAGCACTCATACAAGGGTCAGATGGCCCAAATTGACACATGTGGAAACCTTGGATCTTACACCTGATATTAAAACTTGGGATAAATAAAATTGGGGAATAGATGAAAGATGTTATCATTAGCCACATTATGTTCACACTTATTACACGAGGTCCTCCACTATTTGATGAAAGCTTATGCGATTTTAGTCTTGAGTCATTTACAATTAATAAAATGGGCCAATGTATTTTCATGGAGATCACTAATTTTAAACTCTTAGACTAAATAATTGACTAAACCTTAAAAAATAGTGATGGAATGAGATTTTATTTGGTTATATTGATGTAAATCATGTCTAGAGAGAGTTTTGTCTAATAGATGGGTAATGGCAAAAGTATTTAACTTGACCCAATATTTGTATAGATTGAAAAATGTTTATAAGTGTAGAGTAGGATTGGTTGACCCATTATAACTAATGGTAGGGTGATACCTCATATATCTATGTTAGAAATTCAAGATTTAAGGGGTTCATCTTGAAGGTGTTTGATTTTTTTTTTAGAAGAGGATGTTGAGGGATGATATTAACTTGGGAATCCTAAAGAGGAGGTGGGGGTATTGTGGTTATGCATTCTTCTTGGAGCCTCTTGAGGGTGATTTTGGAGATGGATAAAATTATTTTGCATTTCCATAATTTGGTTGGCATTATTATCTTTGAAATAATTCATTTGATTAGGATTTTATAATAGAAGTTGATGGGTTTGAGTGGTGGTATTTGCATTGTGTGAAGCATTGGAATTGGTATTAGTGGCTTGTGTACCACTATGAGTGGTAGTATGTGTGTTATTATTATATTGAGAGAAATTTTTAGTAAGTGAGAGACTAGTAGCATGATTTTATTGTGTGGTAAATGATGCACTAGTCTAAGGACGAGAAGAAGAAACACTAGAAGCATGATTACCATGGGTAGGAAATGATTAACTAGTGGAAGAACTAAGCAGATCAAGTCTTAAAAGAGGCCCAATAGATGTATAACCCACCATGTTAGTAGATATATTAGTCATGGAGGTGGAGGAAATCATAGATAAATATGTCATAGTATGAGAAGGGGTCAAAATAGAATGAAGATATTGAGAACTAAAGAGGCTATTATCCCCCAATCCATGTGATAATGTGGGGGCAAGGTGAATTGGGCTCCTTGATTTGACCACTTATCATAAGATGGTAAATAGTAAAAGGATATTTTCCTCATTCTTGAAGAAATTCATTAATGAAGAAAAGCATTTCTGGAGTATATTAAAACTCAAGATAATCTTCAAAGGAGAAATGAGGGTTGCTAATTAAAGATGAATGAGGAGGAGTCCCATAGTTTGTAGTGCAAATGGATACATGAAAATTACTTTCATCTAGGGTAAGAAGCACAATATGCTTATGGGAAAACGTATTAGGGTTGGTAAATATCATCATATATGTTGAGTTAAACTCAGTGTTATCCTAAAATAAGAATTTCATGGTGAGGGATAAAGATTAAGTAAATCTAATATGATGCAAAGGCAAAGAGGCAGAAAGGATACAGAGTCGAATAGGTTGATTGTGTACTATAATCTAGTATGAAGAAAAGAGTAAAAACTTATACATGTCAACTCTATATTGTAGATAGTGTATGAAACAAGATGATAAGGATACATAGTCATATAGGTTGACTTAGTTATGTACCTTGACTGATAGAGAAGGATAATGAGTCGTACAAGTTAAATTTGTAATGTAGACTATGAGATAAAGTAGGATGTGAAGGATACATAGTCATATAGGTTGATTATGTTCTACTAATAAGGGAAAACATAATCTATAAGAGACTATATCAAACATATGATAATGTGATAAAATAGGGAAAAAACTTACAATATAAGTGAAGAAAGAAATGAGATCAAACACACAAACAATTGGATCAATGTGAGTGATTCAATTGGGGTACATCAAAAATCCTTAGACCAATGTTGCTCAATTCAAGATTTTGAAATATAACACATAATGATCAGAGATCAAATATCCAATAAAAAATTAAATTCTAATTAAGTGGTCATCCTTAGTTTTATTAGATTATTACAATGTATTATTTGAAGTGTGATACATAAGTTGATTTAAAATAGGGAACTAGAAAGTAATCTATGGATAATTTCAAGACATTTAGGTTGAAAGAGATTTATGTTGGTAATGGTATTGTCTTAGTTTTTGTTTCTACCCTGTCACTTCACAATCTCATAATGATAAGGGTGCCAGGTGATTTGATAATATATACCATTAACCATGTATTTATACTTGGCCAAAAAACCAACTTGGAATCCCCCTTGGTGATGAAATCCAAGTAGGTAGGCCTTGGCAAGATAAGTATTTAAATTAGTTTTGAGTATTTTGTGATTTGGTAGTGTGTGAAAATAAAAAATATATTATAAGTAAATAGTACTATAAAAGACCACTTAATTAGATTACGTGAGTTACTCTAAACATACAAACAACTAAAAATG